>JADLZK010002781.1:0-65164 GCA_015847255.1 Hyparrhenia diplandra
CAACTCTTTCCCGTGAGCGGGGGTACACGGGGAAAGGCTAAGCCGTGAGCCCCTATTTGACTCACGGGAAAGACCCTTCCGACGCCATATTTTTTCGACTTGGTTATGCCATGAGTAAAAGCTTTTCACTAATGATGAAATGAAATCGACCAGCGTTCCGCTTTGTAAACCGCAACCAGCAAAAGTTTTTGACATAAAAAGGGTGATATTCCGTTCGCTCTTATAAAGAGCAAACCTAACGAGCTCATAATCTGTTTTAAATGGTTTGACCATAACACTTATCGAGGAATATTGCCCAGTTAGTGTTCCGTGTAAGGATCAAATGGCCCTTTCCCTTGAGGGCTGGGCTCACGGGAAAGCGTTCGTGTCCGGTAGCCGAAGGCACAGATTAAATAGAACACAATATATACGTCGTCATTAGTGACGATTGACGAACGGCCAACGATAAACCCAACACGATGCGAACCGTCCACAACCTGTATGTATATATACATACTGGCACTAGCAAAACGAGAAAAGCACAAGCAAAAGAGGTCTTTTGCTAGCTGTAGTAGATCAGACGAAGATGAGGACACTAAGAATCGATGAGCTGCCGGCTCTAGAAGTGCCTGTGGACGACGACTTGCCGCCGCCGGACGCCAACAAGCTGTCATGGCCGGAGGTGCTGGGCTGGCCGGAGTTCAACGCAGGGTTCAAGATATGTTATGACAGGCCGGAGGTCACCGTATACTTCTTCAACGTCGGAGACACCTGGCCGCCAGGATATGACCCTACACGCGTCGTGGTCTTCGTCGACGCCAACCTGCAGGTCGCCTTAACACCGCTGCTTGGCTAGGTCTGATCCGATCTGTAGCTATTATATCTATCTATCTATCAGGCTCTAATATGCGCCCGTGCTAGCGACAGATATATACTCCCTCCCTTATAAATTATAAGTCATTTTGGCTTTTATATCTAGATAATGAAAAAAGTTAACGCCAAAGTGACTATTTACAGTTTGGAGTTCCGGAGTAGTAGCTGCTTATATATATACGGGATCATATAAAGTTTAATAATTTCATATAATTTTGTCTTCATCCAAATAAAAATATATAAAAACGTTATGAATTTATTTGTGCGGCAATTAATTCTAAAACCAGTTGGTAAAATGGGCCATCTCAGATGTGTGATAATATTGAGAGGTGATTAGCTCAAGCAAACCACTCTAGAATCGCTTTTAAGACACGACGGCTGGTTTAAGTCAGCTCCCTCTACAAATAAAGAGGAGACCTGACCAAGGGCCGCAACCATCAGCTGCCTCTACTCTACAAATAAAAGGGGACCTGAGCATGCTGGTTTAAGCATCTTTACCTTCGTTCTTGAAGCCCTGGTGAATGATGTAACGCGATTTGAAAATTAATAAAGTGTGTCAGGTGGCTTAATTCCTAAAAAAAAAAAAAAAAAAGGGGACCTAACCTAGGGCCGCACCATCGTCGCGGTCTAGGCAGGAAACCCACTATCTCTAGTTTTGGGCCCTGGCTGAACATCACACACATGTACTTCAGACGATTATGGCACCTGATGCTGATGCTAAAAATCCTGCTCGCTCTCTACTCATCCGGCACACGACTCCTCCGCACAACATCAGGCTGTCGGAGCAACACATCCATGCCATCCAACGCACGTCCACGTGGCATGCCGTGATTGGCCTTTATGATGAGTTAGTCGTCATCACTGAAAAGTGGCCCTTGTCTTGAACGCCCACCGCTGCTAAAAATCATATCCAGTGAAGGTTGATGTTTTGCCCATACCTGAAAACCACCAATTTCCTGTGGCCTCTGCTGTTTAAAGGCGTGGGCTAACTAAACGTGTCTAAAACCTTGTTTTACCAGCCTCTAGGAATTATTTATTTTTTTTAGTAGTGATTCACCTTGAGTTTGTATCCGGAGGAGGCATGAAGGTGGAGGGGTGTAGGGGCAGAAGAAAAACCAAGCGCAGATAGAGACATAAATGACGAGCAGAGGATGTGACGAGCAGAGGATGTGAGCCGAACTCAACTTTTTTTTTTTTTTTTTTTTTTTTTTTTTTTTGAGAAAAAAGCCGAACTCAACTAGTTGGGTCAAAGGTGTGGCCATCCAGGTTCTTGTCCTCTCTTGGACTGATTTTGGGTGCCTATTTAGCAACAAAAAAAGACATCGAAGTTCAGAGTGTCAATTTCAGTGTTGAAATGCTCTAATGAGGATCATTCAGAGAAAAGAAAAAACTATTTTTAGAGCTAAATAGGATCATGAGCTCTCAGAAACATCATAAGCAAAATTCGTCTCATCTTGAGCTCTAAATAATAACAAATATTTGTGGATGCAACGAAACAGTACCCTGAAAATTAGAGCAACTGAAAAATGAACTAAAACAGTACCCTGAACATTCATATCATTTACGGATTCCAGATAAAACAGTACCCTGAGCATTCATATCTGAGTGGAGTGTAGGCTAGTACAATTCTGATGCATGGTCAGAAATAAAGAAACAAGTGGCAGCAGCAACAATTCATGCGATGGCACAATTCTGGTGCATTATCAGAACCAAGATGTTAAACTTCTGCAGTTCACCAATAACAAACTGAACATGAGAAAGTGGATAGGTGGATATATTCTAAAATTCACACTCGTGCAGTTCACCTATGCCTGCTGCCGGTTGCTCCCCTGTGTTGATCCGATAGGACCGGAGGGAGGAGGAACTCTTAGTATTGATCTCCTCCCGGTGTTGGGCCTAACGGCTCACTGCGCAACTTAGTTAACTCCCACGATGGGGGGAGCCCAACTCAACAGGGTTGGGGGGCCTGTCACGCTCCGCATATATAGGAGGGTGCGGACCGGGGGGGTGCTAGGCGCCGACCTGGTCGGCCAGGGCCCAGCAGGCCGGCCCACCCCCCACTTCCTCCTCTCCTCCTGCACCTTCTCCTTCCTCGAGGCGCCACCGTCTTCTTCCTCACGCATACGCCCCCACCGCTGCCCCGGCCCTAGCTCGTCGGAACTCCGACGAACAATAGAGGCGGCGCGGCTTGCCACTTGCCCACGATCCATATGTCTGCCATGCATTGCAAACACACGCGATTCACCGGTGTCAATACGTATCACATGCCATCAAAGAATGCTGAGCCAGTACTCCTAAGTCCTTGCAGCTCTGCGCCGCCTGATACTTGGTGACCTGCACGAGGTATTGCTAGAACTCTGATAACGTATATTTCTATTACATAATTAACTACTACATTTACAGTCATGGCTTAGCTAGTACTTAGGAAATATCTCGTGCGTTACAACGAGAGAGAAAAAAATTAAACATTCATGCAAAGATGTGAGTGGTACATATAAATTAGAAATGATTATTTATTTCAAGGTGATCTCTAATGTTGTATTTGTTATTTCAGTGTTCATCATATCTATACATACTAATAAAGAAAGAAATTTCCGTTCATATTATTAGAGACGGATGCCGTGGGTGATTGGGCGGCGGAAGAAAAAGGTAGTAAGGGAACATGAGGTGAAAGGATAAAGGTGGTGAAAAAAAAAATTTGGCGGAAATTTACTCATTTTATTAGTAGTTATAGATATAGATATAGATATAGATATAGATATAGATTGGCTGATTTATGTTACAATAAGAATTTATTTATTAAATCTAAGAACTTAGAAAAGAAAAAAAACTATTTATTTATTTATTTATTAAGCCCAACATTTCAAAGATAATATTTGCATTTATTCTTTACCATTATCGCCATTACATATGAAAAACCGTGTTTCCTTTGTTAGAAAAGAAACACAAAACAAAATAAAGACGATCTGGAACACATACGTGTGCGAGTGGGAGTATAGGAAAAGAAAAAACGGAAAAGAAAAGAAAGATATGGATACAGCGCTTCTAACGCAGATAGCTTAGGCCGGACCAAAATCTACTTTGCCAACCGGACTAAAAAATCCGGACAAGAAAAACGGATGAAAGTCCGAATCCTACATGACCGAAACGAAACAGATTCGTGAGGGGAGGACAGGCAGACACAAAACGAAGGTGGATAAAAAATTTTCTCTCCTTATTAGTAGGTATAGATATGCTTGTACAGACAATACAAATTTTATGGAAATTGTAAAAATCTTAAATCAATGAATATTTGTTTGGCCCCTTTTTTTTTTTTCGTCAGCTCCGCCATTGTCCGAGAGCGGTAGGGAGACATCAAGTGACGGCTTCGGAGCTTTGATTTAGTGTTGAGGACGTCACTGTGTTAGGCTTCCTGATGGTTGCTTTCTCAGTAGTACTAGAAAAAAAAACAATTTGAACCCACACGATGACTTTTCAGACACGTTCTAGTTCGAAGCCACTTGGAAAAATACTACTTTTCAGACGGTTCCTGTCCTCGGATACCGGCGGTGAAAGCGAGGACCTTCGAGTCTCCGGCAGCTGAACAAGTGTACTAGAAAGACAAGATGAGCCACGCCAACCAAGCTAGCGCCTAACAACAAGATCGAGGCGAAGCACCACCGGCCAGCGCTGCACCCCAGCCATATGGACTGGTGCGACTGCTGCGTCCGCGTGTTCATGCTGGGCTTCGCCAACTTGTTCATCCTGGGCGGCACGGGGATGATCGTCTACACGTTCGCGCTATACCACGGCAGAACGTCCATCGTCGCGGGCTGCGTCTTCCTCCTCGTCTGGGTGATCATCGGCGCCTGCGTCTACTACGCCTTCTGTTCCACCTTCTTCCCCAGGGCTGCGTTAGAGAACGCGCTCCTCTGTTGCGTGCGTTGCATCGGATGGCTGCGGCGTCCCACCAGCGGCAGCAGTGGAGGCACCATCGACTCGCCCGCGGCGACTGACACCCCGGCGAACGAGCAGCGGGATGCCTGGCAGGCAGATGCTGGCGCGTCTGATTGTGCGGTGTGTCTTGGTGAGATGGAGAAGGGCGAGATGGTGAAGCGGCTGCCGGTGTGCCTCCACATGTTCCACCAGCAGTGCGTCGACAAATGGCTGAGTGACAAGTCGACGTGCCCGGTGTGCAGGTGCCCCGTGCTCGCGCCGCTGCCGGCGCAAATGGTGTGACCGTGGCTTAATTTGATTCCCTGTTCTGCTTTCATGATGCGGCTGGGAACACATGTGCAGCTGTAAATTGGCGATTGTTGCGAATCTCGGCCTTTGACACGCTGCATGACTCGGCTGAGAAAACTGAAAAACTAAAAACCATAACATTTAGAAGTTTGTGAATGACGGCATTTGATGATCAAATTCACAAGCCGGGGCAACGACCGAAGTCACGAGCGCCTCTCCTATGTCCGTTAAGGGTGCTAAGGGGTATCCTTTAAGTGTCCATCTTTCAAGTATTTATAATACTTCTTTAAAAATTTAGATAAGTGGTATAAATACTTGAACTAATGAGTTTTGGAGGTGCACCTAATTGTCACCAATTTGCACCCCGAATGTCTCTGTGCCCCCCCACCCCCCTCCCCGCCACACACACACGACGCTGGCTAGCAAGCGGCGTTCGGGTTGCTGGGGCCGACGGTTGGGTGTTTCGCCCGAAGCGTACTTTGGTCCACGCCCATGCGTGTTGATCGCCCGGGCGTACTTTGGTCCACGCCCGTGCGTGTTGATCGGTCAGTCCTAAGCAGGGAGAAAGATCCAGCGGATTTGGTTCCGTAGGCAGTTGTGTTCTAAGCCTTGTGGTGCCATGAGAGTCCAGTGAAGTGGAAGCGGATCGCTCATGTCTGATGGGCTCATTCCATATAGACAATGAAAGATGAGGGTGAGCTAACCGGTGACATGGTGTCAGTTCACTTAAAGCAGATGAAGATGGCACCAACAGAGATCCATATTAAGGGCGCATTAAGGGCTGCAATGACTTGGTGACTTCCATTCACCAAATTTTGCCATTTTAGGAAAGGATGCATGGAAAGGGATGTGCCGAGGTCGTGTTTTTTATTTATTTTTCAGTAAGAAATTCTTTTTTTTTTTGCAAGCGTTAGGAATTCTCTTCTTTGTTGAGGTGTTACGCTAAGATCTTTTTCCAATTTTGTGACCGATTTGTTTATTCAATATATACAAAGTGGGCACAACCTATAAACTGATGAGGAGACTCGCTAGAACCATTACACGATGCAGGGGCGAAGGGAGGGAGGGGCTGAGGGGGCCAGGCACCCCCTCTATGCTAGCTGAACTTTCTTGTGTATTCAAGATTTCACCATGTATTTGAAGTAGAGTTTTGACATTTGTCCCTCCTATAATTTATAGGTTATTACTTGGCCCCCTTATAGTATTTTCTGGCTCCGCCCCTGACATTATGATTCACGAGTTCTATTCTATAAACTTAGCTCTTAATGCTAAAGTTTTACTTAAAGTTTAGCTAACCCTCAAAAACCTTTAGAGTATAGAAACAAGTTAAAGAGTGATCTAAAAATTTATTTGTCAACTTTGGCCGACTAATTTTGAACCAGAAAATCCAAACACCATGCAAATATGCATAGGATGGTCGGATGCAATTCTTTCAGGACCCAGATGACCTCGTCACTTTTTGTCTTCCTGATCATTGCTTTCTCTGTATAGAGACCAAATAAAAAAATAAAAAAATCCAACCCACACGATGACGACTTTTAATTTCAGATGCCTTCTAGTTCTAGCTATATATATAGTGAACTTCGAGAAATCACACGGTTCCTGATCACGGATAGTGGCGGTGCAAGCGAGAGGACCTTCGGAGTTTCCGGACTCCTTAGCCTTGTCCGCTAGAAAAAAAAAAAAAGTACTAGAAGGACAAGATCGAGGTCCAGCATCACCAGCATCTCACCAGACAAGACGAGCCACGAGTGTCCGTGAATAACAGAATACGCGTCCAGCCAGCACCCCACCCCAGGACCCCAGCCATGGACTGGTGCCTCTGCTGCATCCGTGTGTTCATGCTGTCCTTCGCCAACTCGTTTGTCCTGGGCGGCACGGGGATTATCGTCTACATGCTCGTGGGATATCATCAGTCCGGCAGCAAGTCCGGCACCGTCGTGGGCTCCGTCTTCCTCGTCTTCTGGGTGATCATGGGCGCCTTCGTCTACTATGCCTTCTGTTCCACCTTCATGCCGAGGGCTGCGTTTGAGAGCGCGCTCCTCTGTTGCGTGCGGTGCATCGGATGGCCATGGCTGCGGCGCCCTGGCGGCGGCGGAGGCAGCAGCAGCACCTTCCCGCAGCGACTGAACTCCCGGCGTACGAGCAGCGGGACGCTGGGCACGGACATGCTGATGGTGCGTCTGCTGATTGTGCGGTGTGTCTTGGCGAGATGGAGGCGGGTGACATGGTGAAGCGGTTGCCGGTGTGCCTCCACGTGTTCCACCAGCAGTGCGTCGACAAATGGCTAAGCAAAAAAACTCGACATGCCCGGTGTGCAGGTGCCACGTGCTCGTGCCGCTGCCGGCGCAAATGGTGTGACCTTAGCTTAAACTGATTTCCTGTTCTCCTTTCATGATGGGGCTGAGAGAATACATGTACAGCTGTAAATTTAGTGACTTATCTCGATCGGCCATTGCGACGCTTCATGAGTTATGAGAGCAAGTATTATAGCTTGAACTATAAGCCTACTAATTGTGACGTGGGGAGAGAAAAGAGGAGAAAGGAGAAACGGGTTGTAAGCTTACGGTCGGTTTAGGCAGAATGACCTTAAAACTATGTGAGATAGACAAGTTGGTCATGCATTAATTGAGAAAGCTAACTATCATTGTATTGGTGGGCTGAGAGAAGACTCGGCCAGCAAGCCCACATTATTATTAAACTTGCTCTGAGTGGGCTGAGAAAACGGAAAAACTTTATAACATGTCGAAGTTTGTGAATGTCAGCATTTGTTGATCACATTCACAAAACGGTCGGGTAAGCCATGCGCGCCTCTCCTAGATCCGTGTGTCTCTGCCCGCACGCACGAACGTCGGCTAGCAGGCGGCGGCCGTGTTGCTGGGGTGGTGGTCGGACGCCCACGCACGGTCGTGCCCTTGTGTGCTCCCGCCGGCTGGGATAGGTGGCGGCTGGGTGATCAAGGTTGTGGTCAAATCTGTGTGCGCTCGTTAGCGTGTAAACCGGCTAAATCTTCGACGTGGAGGAGAGAAGGGAGAAGAGAGACTATTTGGGGGGTGTAAGCTTATAGTAGGTTTGAGCACAAGAACAAAGAAACTACGTGAGATAGTCAAGTTGGCCATGTATTGATTGAGAAGAGCTAACTATTGTATGGGTGGGCCGAGAGAAGGCCGTAAAAGAATCTTACATCTAGCAAAAAAAAAATCGGTCGGTGGGGAAAGACCGCCCCACCGGCATAGTTCTTAAGAAGAAACCTCGGTTTCACCGACCGAGAAAATCCCCGAATCCCAGTCCCGCCCTGACACTAGGAGCTTTAGCCCATGGGAACTACGATCCTCAATCCTTCGGAGAGGACCCGAGCGGTATACACCGTCGCCCACATCTCGATCCCCTACGGGACCTAGGCCAGCTCTTCACTACTGCTTTGGCACACGAGGCGGCGAGGAAAATTTTTTAAACCACGGCCTGAAATTTGCTCTCCTCAGGAGAGTCGAACTCGGGACCAGTAGAGTCGCGGCTCGAGTATCTAACCATTAGGTTAGCAAGGCAAACTGTATTATTAAAATTGCTCTCACTTGGACCCTGCGCCCGTGCGTGTTGATTGGTCAGCAGCCTAAGCGTGGACGACCAATCCGAGGCACGGAAAAGACAGTCTAAGTACTAGCTCTTGTACTCCTTTTGACTGTTTATATCCTTCTAGGATATAGAGGACTACGTAATGTCTATCATCAAAAAAAATAATTGATTCTTCAACTCTTGTGACCGATTTATTTATTTATCATATACAATAATATGTATTAGGCCCCAACTGATAAACCGAAGAGACTCGCCCATCGAACAATTTGGCCTCTTAGACAGTAGCCTCAGTGGCTATCCCTATCCACAGTTTTTGCTCTCAGTAGTATCGGGCATATGTCGTTTCCCCTTCTCTGACCCCTCACCACGAATCCCGCAGTCAGCCCCTGCCTTCTCTCCAGCGTCCTCGTCAGTGACAGGGAAGGAGGGTTGGTTCCCCTTCCTGCTCTCCCACACCCCTCTTCTCCTCCTTGTAATATTCCCTAGTGGAATAAGCCCTTCCATGGGTGTTTTGAGGACATTTCTCGTCCTCATCGTCGGCATTCTCAAGGCGGGTGGGGTGTTCACAGTTCACAGTCATGGTGACTAGTGGTGGATTCTCCAAAACCACACGGTGAGTATTCCAATAGAGCCCTACTATCATGTGCTTTGTTGATATTTCTTAACGACATTACTAAAAATAGATAATAACCCATTTTCGGTAACGGCACCAGAAACGCTTGTTGGCATTTCATAGTGCAATCACTAAGAATAAATAATATTCTCAGAGATCACGTTAAGAGATATCGATGATAGATGGATTCATGTATTTACTTTAGTCAATCCAAGCGCACGGATCTATCATTGTAGCATTTCACCCGGTGGTATTCGGGTATCGTGATTTATATTTTTCTAAAGGAAGGCAGGCTTATGTGGTTAGCTAGCATAATGATTATGATGATCCACAATGTATTTATGAATAACCATTAGTCAATTGCGGGGGTAAAAAGAAAGTGAGTGAAGTGCTCAGGGTGTGTGTGTTGTATTGTGGAAGGGGGTGTGGCCTCTTATTTATAGTGGAATGAAAGTGGTTCTTGGCGGGGAGTTTTGGCGCCAAATCCCTAAAAAACACCGCCATGCACCGCCTCTACTCCCTTCGGGAGTCGACACGGAGACAAGGCGCGGCGGGATCGGGCACCTGCTGCGGCGCGTCGCCCAGACCGCGGGCGATCGGCCCGGGTTTGGCCGATCCCGCCCATTCTTCGGCGTGTGTGAGCTGGTGGCCCATCCTAGGTTGACATTAGGGAGGTGTTTGAGTCCATTTTGCTTCGGTTCGGCCTATCACGTTCCCCTTGGCCAAAGCGTATTTCCGAGTTGCACTTTACTCTTTATTTGGCGTACTCTCATTTTTGTTTTTTGTGTATGTTCCTACAAAACAAATATCCTCGAATACAAGTGGAACTAGGTGAGTAGTAAATGTTTATTTGGCATAAGTGTGTTCCATCTCTCTTAATTAGAGCTAAGTTGGCGGTATAAGATGTGTGATAGTGACCGCCAACATGCTTCCTCCTTCATTGCGCTCAGGTCATCTATGCGGCATGGTGCCGACCGGCACGTTCGAAGGAAGGTGGAGGCATGGGTGGTGACAACTTCAACAACTGGATGGGCTCGTGGTCGCCGCTTCGAATTGGAGAAGCCCGGAGCTGGCACTTTTCGCCCGACGAACTTGAGTCCGAGTCCGCCATCCATGCTCGAAGTCGTGCGGGCGGTGCTCTAGGGCCAAGCCACATCGGAGCCAAGCGTGCGGGCCGCAATGTCCTCTCCAGGAGCACACCGGGTGCGGGGCGAGGAGTTGGGCGGTGCCGCTAGTGGAGCCTACGCTACTCTCTCCTAGGCTGTGAGGCCGAGCTACCGCGGTGGGCCGCGCTCACGAAGGGAGAGCACCTTCGGCTCCCGCGGGTCGCCCCCATCTCGCTCGTCCCGAGCACCGGCGGTCGGGCTGTGGGGCTCTGCCGCTGTATATAGGTACACACCTTCGATACTCCCTCCGTCCCTAATTGGTATGGCCGTAAAAGTGGGTTTTCGTGCCACAAGTTTGACTCGATTTGTATGAAATACGTGCAACATTTATATCTCCAAATAAATTTATTAAAAAACTAGGCGAAAAGATCTTTTACGATGATACTAATTACTTAATATAAATATTTATATATTTTAATATATAATTGCTGACAGTATTTTCTCGGGAAGCGAGAACAACAAACATTTAGGGACGGAGGGAGTACGTGTGACACATGAATGTGTGTTGTCCTTCAGCTCCGGTGCGGCCCTCCTATTGTGCGGTGGGGAACAACAAGCGTGCAAGCCCCATGGGTGCAATGTGGTCTCCATGCAAGACCGTTCGGTGCCCCTACCCGCTCCATCAGGTGAACTTCACTCTGGCATATTATCCAACCCGTTACACGAAGCCGAAGTACCCGAACCCGCACTACCCGATGTTTAGTTCGGATAGTGAATCGTATTACCCGAAGTTTTATTGGGTAATTCGAGTAGTTACTCCTGGTACCCAAACTTCCTGTACTAAGCAAGCACCCCTGATTCTACTACTAGAACTTGCAATTTGCAAACTGTTTCCAGTTGCATTTGCATGTGAACGTTCCATGTGAATCTTTGATGACTTGTGAGCTGTGGTAGAAAACTTGAACCTATTATCAATCATTTTGTCCAGTTTAATTCTATGAAAAATTCTATAATGTTTGGGGGTTGCTGTGAATTCATATACTTTGGGTAGATCGGGTATACCCGAACCCGAACCCAAAATTGCGGGTACCCAAAGTTTCGGGTAGTGGAATTTCAGGGCTGTTATCGGGTAACAATTTCAATTACCCAAATTCCCAAATACCCGAACTGCCTGACCCGATCGGGTCGGGTAACCCGAACGCCTAGAGTGACATGGACTTGCATTGGCCACATCAATAGTGACTCCTTTCACGGTGGAGGCAAGGAAGTGTTCAGTAGGCAACAACTCTAAATGGACAACACGCCTCCCAATGCTCTATGGATCCTATGGCAGCGTGTTGCCTTCATTGGCTAGAAGTCCTTCATCGTCGACGGCATCATCCTTGGCTACATAAATCTCGACCGCCTTCCTTAGGACTCCATCGACATCTCTCGCTTCTACAATATCGTTTGTTGTTGGAGACATTTTTTCACTTCAGAGAGTTGAAGTCTGCTCGTACCTCATCTTAAAGTAGTGAGGCATTTCCCGCATCGGTGTCTCGCAGATTCCGAGCAACTTTGGGATGCCAACCGAGCTTCTTCTTGACCTTGGTACTGTCATCGCCCGAATGTTTTGAGGATTTGTAATCTTTCAATCACCTTTTCTAAAGGTGACTATGTATCCTTGCTTTCCCTTAATTAATATATTATGGGTGTTGTAAAAATAATAGACTCGCGGGAACCATTCCATCACAGGTCCCATAAACTTATGATCTAAATTTTGCATCACTTCAGCTCTTATAATTCCAAGAGCATCTCCAACAGTTTGGCATTTTCATTTCCTAGATCATGTTGTTTGTGAACTCTCAAAAATAATATGGGAAGGAAAAGATAGCTCATCTCCAACAGTTTGGCATAATTCACTCCCCAAAACCAAAGGCGGTGGCAAAAGGGCCGGCAAGGGTTCGGCGAGACCAGGCTTCGGCCGGAGCCCTAGTGCCACCTCGGGGCCCAATCTGCACATGCACTTGCACGACGCCATGCATAGGTGGTTTACGGTGGTGCTTCCTTATTTACTTGTGCCAAACCGACCATCCACTAGTATAAATGTGAGGCGAGAGCTCCACTCTAAACACACACCACACAAGAGCCTTTCTCCTCCACTTGTATCTCTTTACTTTCTAGTAGTCTGTAGTAGGAGCTTGGCAAGGCTTGTAAATGGAGATCAAGAACATCTTAGAGGTATTCGGTATGATCAATATACAGTTCTTCATCTTATTCTGGTTGTTTATTTATTAATATAGCTATGCTTATGAACTAGAGAATAATTCTTATGATATGATCTTAGGATATGAAGTAGTTTATAGTTTTCATGTCATGATCTTGTCATATAAAAACTTTATGCTTAACCTATCATACATACATGTTTAGACCAAGAGCTAAGTTAAGATGTTGAGTTCTACTTTGATTTAGTCTTGGTCATCTTTGTTGGTTTTGCGGGCTCGTCGTTAAGTCATCGGGATGGATGCTCTAGTAGAAGGACCACGGGAATCGGCAAGCCTTGTGTTGAAGGTCCATACACTCCAAATATAATCATCAACTATTGCATTAAATGATATAAAAAGGAACACAGACACTAGTTGTAGGGTTTGATTCTAACGGATTCCACGAGTTTTTGTGCTTTCACTTGTTTTGTAGGAATTATCTCAAAAGAGGGATTAGAGTGCACCATTGCAAAGAGCTTGTTGAGACGATCGAAACAGATATATCATTTGCCACATTTAAAGTCTAGAATCAAAAGATATGAATCATGACCATTAGTATAAATTCTAGAGGCCTAAAGGACAAAAAAGAAGACACCACGAACAAGATGGGGCCCACTTGTCGACCGGTGGAGCCGCCTGGCCGTGGCCCCACGACCACCCGAGCGTCCATGGTGGCACCACGTGTCCATCTTCTAGAAGTTTCTTCCACCGACCTATGGGATCATGAGAATCATATCTAACCATTGATTTAAGTCGGTTTAAGGTCGGTTTGTTCCAACGGCTCAGATTCATCTCTCGGGACTATAAATAAGGAGGGAGACCACCCCCCGAAAAGCCTAAGTAATTATCCTCATGTAATCGAGCTCGAGAGCATAATTCCAATTAGCTACTACGGATATGATTAGCAATCAATATTAGACTAGTTCTTAGAATTAAACTTTTGATCGAAATAGTTTAAATCTAGTAATGAGTAGATTAGAGAAGTTCCAGCCTATCGAGTGGTGTATTCTCCGGGATGAAGTCCTTGGTGAGAAGAACTTGCTCCTAAGATTCTCACGGTGAGTCAACTTCTTATTAAAGTACGCATTGGTTTATATTGTTCTTCTTGTTTGCAACTCTTTTTTGAGTACTTTAATCTTGATCATTACTTGATTAAGGAGTCATTATTAGTGTAAAAGTGCGGTGCTTAGACTAAGGTTATTTGTGAATGGCCCCTATTGGTCCGGAATCGGTGGTATTATCATGAAGGTGACTTTTATAGCTTCATTGAATCCTCTATAGCCCACCTATAGTTCTCGCTTAACCCTTAAAGTTCTTAGAGATGCTCTAAAGTGTTACGTATAGTTCTGGTAACCCTTAAAAAACTTTAGACTATACATGCAAACAAGTTAAAGTCGTCTAAAAAATTATTGTTCGACTTTAGTTGACCAAATTTTGAACTAGAATCCAAATATTATGCAAATGCATAGGATGAAAGGTCAGATGCAATTTGGTTTTTAGAGAAAAAGCTAAACTTCACACGTGTGGTAATTTGGTACTTCCCACCTGAATTTTGAAGTGTTGGTTCTTTGCTTGGAACCATCAGGACCGTCCTTTTTCGCGTTGATTTTGTCTCGTCGTCGTGGCCGGGAGGGTGGCGTCGTCCGGCGAGACGGGGAGCCGGTGGCAGGGGAGACGGGAGGAGGCGCGTGGCTCGCGGCGGCTCCCGACAGCGCAGAGGGTCCGATGGCTCGCGGCGGCCTTGCGTGCGGCCCGGTGGCGGCTCCCCAGCGGCGCAGAGGTTCCGGCGTCGCGCGGCCAGGCGCATCCCCGCCGGCGCGCACGCAGGTCCTAGGACCAGGCGGCACGGATCGGCGGCCCTCCCTCACGTCGGCGGGCACGGGACTCGGCGCCCATCCGTCCCTCACGTTTTAGCTTTTTTTTTTTTTTTTTTTTGTTTTTGTTTTGGTTTTTTTTTTTTTTTTTTGTTTTGTTTTTTGTTTTGGTTTTGGTTTTTTTTTTGCCCTGCCAAAATTTGTGTGGGGGTAGGGTTCCTGCCACCCAAATTTTGCTTTGCCAAAATTTGGGTGATTTGATCTAACAATTTTCTTGAGTGGAAAAAGGGGTAAACCATCTATGTTTGGTGTAGACAGCCTCCTTTTTTAGGACTTGAACTGGTGACCCACGTCACTTCACTTCAGGCTTCCTGATCGTTGCTTTCTTTGTATATATATAGACACAAAAATTGAAAAAGAACAATTCTAACCCACACGACGACGACTTTTCAGACGCGTTCTAGTGAACTTTGACAAATCACACGGTTCATGAGCACGGTTAGCGGCGGTGCAAGCGAGAGGACCTTCGGAGTTTCCGTACTCTTTAGCCTTTCCGGCTAGTACTAGAAAGACAAGATCGAGGTCCGGCATCAGGACGAGACAGCAGCGTCCGTGAAGAAGCGTCAAACCAGCCAAGCTAGCACCTCGGCTGCACCGCAGCACCCCAGCCAAGCCATGGACTGGTTCATCTGCTGCATGCGCGTGTTCCTGCTGTCCTTCGCCAACTCGTTCGTCCTGGGCGGCACGGGGATTATCATCTACATGCTAGCGGGATATCATCACTCCGGCATCAAGTCCAGCACCGTCGTCTGGGACTGCTTCTTCCTCGTCATTTGGGTGGTCATGTGCGCCCTCGTCTACTACTTCTTCTGTGCGAAAATCTTGCCGAGGGCTGCGTTTGAGAGCGCGCTCCTCTGCTGCGTGCGTTGCATCGGATGGCTGCTCTGCCTTCCATACCGGTGCGCATGTGCAGGCGGCGGCGGCGGAGGCAGCGCGTTGCCGGAGTATGTGGTGCAGAGTCGAAGCCATGTCATGGACGAGCTTCCGACAGAGCCCACAGTGCGCGGAGGCGGGGCACGCGTAGCCACGGCGGCTGACATCCCGGCGTACGAGCAGCGGCATGCCGCTCAGCCGAATGGCGCGTCTGATTGCGCGGTGTGTCTTGGCGAGATGGAGCAGGGCGAGATGGTGAAGCGGCTGCCGGTGTGCCTCCACATGTTCCACCAGCAGTGCGTCGACAAATGGCTGAGCAACAATTTGACGTGCCCGGTGTGCAGGTGCGACGTGTTTGCGCCACGGCCAGTAGAAATGGTGTGACCTTGATCTATGGGAATTGAACCGTATGATCCGGCCGGTGCACCAGCTAGCACCCGGCAAATATCTTGTGGTGTTTGTGTGTCTCTCTACAATTATCCAGTTGTCTCTTGGTAGACACCCACAGACTATGGTTGTGCTACCTAGGTCATTATGAGCTCTCTTTGAGTCTATGGTTGTGCTGCACATATAGTGGAGATAGCGAAGCGTTTGATAGCATTCTAAATGAAGACTATGAGTTGATAGTGTGTGCCAGTGTGCATCTGGTGCTCTTGGCTTGGAAATCATGAAGTGAATGTTGATGACTTGTTAGTTTTGGTGTTTGCCAAAACCTTGATGTCTTGAAAGAGGACTAGGTGATCTTATTGGGGCGAGATAATTTGTGACAAGGCTTCTATAGTAGTGCTCAGTATGAAATACTACTCCAGATCAGCACAACATTGCTGGTTCAAAACCCAATTTCACTGTCGGATGTGGGGTTCACATCATTGTTGCCTGCCCCCAATTTCATTGTCGGATTCTGAACTGGCAGTGATGTGGGGTTCACATCATTGTTGCCAGTTGCCCCAAACCGGCAATGATGTTAAGCATGATTGCTGGTTGAAAGCTCCACCCGACATTGTGTTGTAAACTAACACTGCCGGTTTGTGTGTCAAACCGACATTGTTGTTCAAGCCAAAATTGTCAGCTGGAGGCTCAACCCTGTTGTGTTGAGTGCATCAACATTGTCGTTTGGTCATTTGAGCCAGTAGTGATATAGCTTTCTCAACTACCTATCACTAACAAATCAGCTCTCACATTATGTAACAACATAGAAATACCATCATCATGCTCGAAGTCGTCAGCTAGCGTATTCATAAACACATCATGTGTGGTAGCCATAGGTGATGGGGGCATGATTCTTGATCTTCCATCAGGTCAAAGATAACTATCAATTTTGGTGGAAAGCGACACACCGTTCGGGCTTTAGATCCAAAGACCCAAACCCCTGCAACCCTAGCACCAAATCTCCTCCGGTTATCAATTGTGTCACAAGCTTATTGACCTCACCAAGAAGGCTAATCCATGTTGCGAATCGAAGAATACACAAGAACAATGTAAAAAATGTAGCTCAATTGAAGTGACAATTTGTAGATGTACGATTAAGATTTCAATGTGGGGTTTCACAAACCACTAACAACGACTGTTCAAAGACAAATTAACCTAAAAAGCAAAACCCAAACCCTAATGTGAGCGGCGGTTACTGATTATATAGCTTAAGGGCGTCCAAGGACCACTACACACGCGTCTCTATGCTACCCCGACACATTCCAAGGCCAAAGTAGATCAAAATACGACGACGCAACGCCTTGATAGATTCATATGTCAATTTGTTTCGATGATTTATGTTCCAAATGAATTTTAATATGGGACCACTTGCATTGGTTAGATTATAAAATAAGTTTTTTGTTCATATATGGATCGTTGAAAACACGGGCACCTGTATGCGACTGTGTGTTCGATTTACTACATGATCTTTGGTAGCTAGAGTATTTGATGGGTTCGAACATAACACGTGATTAAGCCTCCAACTTGGCTTGGACACCCTTGCTATCCTTCTAAGGTGAACTCCAAAGAGGAGGACGTCCTTGGGTATCCCTAAGATGTTCTCCATGTCCTTAGGTCGTGCTCCGACTTGAACCAGGCTCCCAAGGTTGAATATCAGGGGCCCATGACCACAATGTCAATTCCATTTAAAACAACGATAGATTGTCTAGATGGATTTGGAGGTCTTGATGATGAGATATTGTGGTGGGACCAAATCTATTTGAAATCTATTCAAACAAGCATTCCATCAAGTGCTCATCAACCTCAATTGCGCTCCGGATGGATAAGTTATGGCCTTCCCAATGAAGCACCGCCAAATTGCCAACAAACTAAAAGTTTCACTTTGATGGACTTGCACTTTGAAACACGTTTGTACCTACAATCAAATAATGATAAGTACATGTGGAACTAGGTGAATTGTACCAAATATCACAATGAAAATGTAGGAGTGAGTTCACCATATAATTTATGTCATGTCCTCACCAATAGGTTCCATGTTGACACTTGGTTCCTCGTTAGTGACTTGACCTCATGGAGGGCTATGGGGGCATGGCAACACCATCATTGTTTTCCTATGGAATATTCATGCCCAACTCCTGCATACTCCATATCGTATAGATTGCCATGAACCCCTTAAAAATCAAGTGTGATCGAATAGCTTTGACATTATTCATGCAATCTTTGTATCGGAAAAAACTATGTTCCCATCCCAGCATTAGCTTTGACATTATTCAGAAACCCACTGACGCCATGCATGTACCACTTGTCCGTTCCGGCGAAAGTGACCGATGATGTGGCGGCCCACGGATTGATACGGTGCTGACTTGGCACGATTATTGACCCGATGTTGACTCGGGCCGAGGGAAGAGATCACAACCATTCATCAAGGAACAGAAGACCAATTGGAGATGGTTCCCTTTTGCGGCAGAGCAGAGCGCCTGATGGTGGCAACCCACTTGTGCTCGGCCAAGATGGCGCTCCGTTGACCAAGGTTGACGGCCAGCAGCGAAAATGGAAGAAGGGCTTTGGCGAACTCACGAGGTGGTGCGTTGAGCCATGCAGACCTTTCTCTTCCGAGCGAGGAAGCAGCGGGCCTAGATGGCCACTTTGGCTCAAACCTTCTTTGGTCACAAAACATCTTCATTATGCAATTGTTTCTAGTCTATCTAGTAGTTAGTTGGTAAGTTGTGCGTTGTATCATGAAGGCTCCTCGCTAGCATGATCGTGCATTGGTGTAGTAAACACTATTTTCCTCTTCATGAAAAATGGGTGAATGGCTAGATCGCGAAAAGAAGTGAACACGGCGGTGTGGTGTTCTCGCCGGCGGTGACATCACGGATGCGGCTCACATCAATGAGCAGCGGTAGGGAAGGGCAAAGCTCACCGGTGTGCGGTGGACAGGTGATTGTGGCCATGGAATTAAGCCAAAGATTGGTTGGACAAACTCATCGTGTGTGTGCCATGTCGGTGCCAAAGAAGAGATGATGTGGCGAAAGGTGGTGCGTATGGGGAGACCAATATGAGGTGTTGACGGGTTCGCCATGGCAGCGGTATCGATGGGTGGAGGCATTTGGTTTGGAGAGGGAACTTGGTGAGGGACAGAGTGGTTGCGGCTTGTGGAACCGGTGCCGATAGCGGCTCTTATGAAGCGAGAGGGCGAACATGGGAGCCGGGTTGCGAAGCTCAGTCGCTGGCGGCGCCCATGGCGGGCGCTCGATATGCTTGGATCATGTTTGGACTTGGGAGGAGCGGTGATGGAGGGCGAGGAGCATGCTATCGTCGATCGCTGAGGGAGGAAGCAAAATGCTCTACAAATGCTTTCAGCTGAATTCGGCCCGACGGCTTACAACGTCAACTTGGCGAGCTGGGTGATGGGATGACCTAACTGGCCGGTTGTTTCAGGTTGTTGTTGCTTCCTTGTTGTCATGAAATTGTGCTTTATGTAATCGTAACCACTTGTTTTTAGTTGTTGGGGAAGGTCCGGTAATCCTTTAGTTACCACTCCTTCGATGTCTATAACAAAACTCTATTACGCTTAACAAAATATGTGCCTTGGCGTCGCAAAAAGTCTGTGGGACGAGAGGAAGGAGTGTAGCCGGCTTGTGGGGTGCCTGCTCGCTTTCCGTTTACCATTTCCCTTAGGGCGTCTACAACGGCCAGATAGAAAGTGCTAGCGGTGAAATAACAAAAAAGGGAAAAGTTCAATAGTGTAGTGAAGCTGTAAAACTGTCAGAGACTCAAGAAATTTGAGAAAGCTGCGAGTTAAGTGCTTGAGGGGGTCGCTAGCGTGGTAACTAAGTACTTCTAATTGGCTGCCCGCGGTTCCTAGCTAGCAATTTTAAACCAATTGTGGATGCCCTTATAATATTATTATTATTGTGTAGATAGTAACACTAGCAATTCTCCAGTTAGGCCCCCTTTGGCTCACGGGAAAAGGATAGGAACCAATATAGCGCAGGATAGGAGGGCAAGGTCATCCTCTGAAATTTTTCCTTTACCCTGGCGCCCCACCCCCTCTGCTCCGTCTCCCTCCTCGACCACTGAGGCGCCCACGGCCTCCGCCCCAGCTTGCTTGTCTCCCTCGTCCTCCTCCCTCATGCCACGCTCGCCCGCCTACACCACGACCATCACCAGGAGGTCCGGCAGTCGCATCCATGCCTTCTCGCCCGATGAGGAAGAGGAACCTGGAGGAGGATGCAGATATGGAGGTGGAGACGACATCGCCCGGCGTTGCTCCTCCACCGGCATTGTATGGGCCTTCCAAACGAGAAGGGGAGGGGCGCGGGCGGCGGTCGCATGCCCGTGGCGGCGGGGGCCGCCGCGGCTAGCCCAGCGTCGGATATGGGGTGGCAGAGCAGAGGATGAGGAGCGTGTGACCGTCATGACGAGGGGAGGGGAAGAGCGGCGGAGCTGTCGCGGGCAACCCGTGTCTATATATCCAGGGCTGCGTGGTCACTCCCTCCTTCCCCTTGCGCCGATGCCAACCATGGTCTAGGGTCGTCCGCATCGCCGCTGCCACCTGCCGCGTCCAACCTGGCCCCGTTTGCCTCAACGCCACCTGCTGCCCGCCACTAGGCCTCGGGACGGAGCATCCCGCGCGGCAGGCCCCTCCGTGCTTGTCCCCGAGCCGCTGGTGGCAACTCCCCCACGCTCATGCGCATCTTTATCTCGCAGTCATTGTGCTTTCCCTTTTTCCATAAGCTCGAACCGGATTCTTCCTTAGTGAGGGAACGTCAGTTCCTCGGGAACTTTCCCTGCGATTTTCGTACGGCATCCGAAGGGATGATGTCATCAGCCGAACGAAAGGGGGCCTTAATTGGAATTGGAATGCCAATTAGTACAAATCGCAATCCGAGTAAGCTTAGAAAATACCGTCGGACGGCGCTAGACACAAAATGAGTGGGCCCAGTTAGAATATAATATGGTGTGCAGAATGTTTGTTCTGCGATGGTTCCTTCCTCTCAAGTCTACGGTTTCGTTCTCAACTATCCAAAATACCTGCACGACGACTTTCGACTTTGAGTTGTTGTGTGACATGTGAAGCCCAGAAATACGTACGACGCGGCTTCGATCATCTCTCCGTGTTGCCATTGCCATTAATTCCGCGGGCACGAACAACTAGAAATGACCTCGTAAATTCCCGATCAACTTCTGTGCTGTTTACCAATCCAGTCATCTTATCATACCATCATGCCCTCTGATCCATCCGTCCGTGAATTGCACTTTGGCTGCCGCTTGCCCAAGCTGTAAAATCATCTAGCTCAGCCAGAAGCAAGTCCAAGTCCATCGATCTCGATCTCGCGGTCGCCTCGCCGCCATGGACTGCTGCTTCCGCGTGTACGGTCTGGCCATCGCCAACATGGTGTCCGTCGGCGGCACGGGCTTCCTCGTCTACGCGCTGGTGAAGCTCGCGAGGACGCCGCACAGCACGGGCGGCATCGTCGTGGTGTCCATCTTCCTCGTCTTCTGGCTGGGCATCAACGCCATCATCTACCCGGCCTTCTGCGGCTCGCTCTTCCCGTGGTCCGCGCTGGGGCGGTGCCTGGAGCCGCCGCTCAGCGCGGTGCTCTGGCTGCTCCGCTTGCCGTGCAGGTGCGCGCGCGCCGCGTGGCGTCGCCTGATGGGCGACGGTGGCAGCGGCAACAACGACGTCGAGGGCGGTGCCTTGCCGCAGTTCATTCTGCAGAGTCACCACCAGGTGCACGGCATCGGCGGCGTGCTTCCCCGGGAGCCACCGGCTGGCTGCAGAGCCAGAGCGTGGGTGGCAGCTGCCACTGCCGCAGCTGCCGACATCCCGGCGTACGAGCAGCCGGACGACGGCGAGGTGCCTGAAGGTGACGGCACGTCGTCGGACTGCGCGGTGTGCCTTGGCGCCGTGGAGAAGGGGAGATGGTCAAGCGGCTGCCGGTGTGCCTGCACAAGTTCCACCAGGAGTGCATTGACCTGTGGCTGGGCAACCACTCCACATGTCCGGTCTGCCGGTGCAGCGTATTCACACCGTTGCCGGACCAATTAGTGTGAGAAAAATGTGAAGTTGTTCATCATGATCAGCGGCATTGGACGTATACGACACAACCGACAGAAAGCTGGAGTGCTGGAGCCATATATAAATTGCTAGTGTAAACTATGGCAATCTGCGATTGCTAACTTGTTTGCTTGAATCACGAAATGTACAGTATAGGCAATCGACAAATCACTGTACATTTGGTGAAATATATATCAATTCTTCTTTTATATATACATTTTTTCCCTTTACATACGCGGTGCCTATATATTTGACTTGTGTTCGGTTGATAGATTTGACCATTAAAAAAAACAAATCCTTTTTAATTTATAATATTTTTCATTTTAAATATCTTTGAATCAAATCATCACATATATATATATGACTTACTCCCTCCGTCCCTTTTTGTTTGTCTCTAGAGAAGGGTGTTTGTGACGAAACACGGTTCTCTAGAGATAAACATTTAGGGACAGAGGGGAGTACATGTTTGTAAATTAAGGTGGAGAAATCCTTGGGGAACTCTCTAAAAACTCCTTTTGAAACAAATCCTTTTGAATCTATAAGATTTTTTCATTCTGATATCTTTGAATCAAATCATCACATATATATGGCTTACGTGTTTGTAAATAAATAATTTTGGTGTAACTGATATATAATTTATAGAATCATTTAGGGTTTGATCACTATTATAAAAACATATAAATTGGTCATTGATAAGTTTATTATTACTATACAAAAGACTATATAGTATCTATTATTATTCATGTGTCTTATTGTGTTTCAAAATGAATAGAAAGAAAATATGTACATTTTTATAAAGTATTTTTTTTTTATCAAAGAGCAATGTTTATGTCTCATAAAATTCTATCTCGTATGAGAACACGGAATACTCCACTAAATTAATTAAAATGTTTGTAAATTTGATTTTCTCAATCCGGGGAATCGTACTGTTCCAATTACTTTCTTGTGGAATGTATATCATAATATCCTTTAAATTTATGATGATCTACATGTATTTTGAAAACAATTCTACTCACATAACTTATATTTGTTTATGGATAAAGCATAACATATTTTTGTCATATTTGATTTCCCAAGCAAGTTTTGATAACAAAGTTTTGTCATAAACGGCGTGTTTTTATGATACGAGGGAATAATTCCTACAAGAACATGCATGCACAATCAATGCACATCTTTTTTTGCGATAAGGAAAAATTCCATTGATAATAAAGCAAGTTACATCCTCTCATTCAGAAGTAAACCAAACTACTTTCCACCTCCGTTGATGGGAGATAAGAAACCTTAAAAAAAGGCATAAATTCTACCATCTAGGATCATCATCCCAAACGGATATGCCATGGACGCAAGCTCCCGATCTAAAGCGAACATGACCATCTCACCATCCACCGCCGTCATCCTCATACCCGTCACTTTTTGTAAAAGAGGAATAAACCGCTAAAACTCCACATGCAAATATAATGAAATTAGCGCCGTCGATTACATCGTTGAACTCATCGCCGTTGCCTTCACCAGATTCGTCATGAGAGAACACAAGTCCAACCGACATCCGGATAGATATCGTTGGAAAACTAAATCTCACTAGCCCATCCTCATAGCTGCATAGAACCACAAGAGACAAAGAAAGGGTCGGAGTACTTTATTCTCCATCAATGGTGATATCTTCGTCTTGCCATCACCGCTGAGGAATGACATGCTCCATTGCTCTATCCATGGTCTTGACGACACCTTACGCCGTGGCCAATCTCTTCGATTGGATTTCTGGAGAAACCTTGAACCTCGAAGACTCGATCTACTAGGAAAAAACTTATTAAAAACGGTGGATCCCCACTCCCTTCAACCCCCGGCGTGATGCCGGAGGAGAAGGAGGGGGCCTAGCGGTGGTGGAAGGCGGGAGCCGGCAGCGGCGCCCCTAGGGTTTGGGGCCGACGGTGCAAGGAAAAGCCCGGCTCTGGTTTTAATCAATGCACATCTAATGATATACTACTATTCCTATAAAGATAAACTCTCTGAGATATTTCTCTCAACATGTGACGTCCACATCAACATCCACTCAACAATACACTAGAAGTTGCAATTATATCCAACTAGCATATGTAATTATGATAGTTTCTCTTCATCCACTAGCATGCATTTAGTTGTCCACAAACGAATTTAAGACAATTTCATTCATATAACTATAGACAAAAAATAGCCTTATTTGTTTTTAAATTATTTATAATCGCCGCAAAGAACGCGAGAGGTACTCACCTAGTATACCGCACAGGACCTTCCTCACGAAATACCGGTAACCACAAGCACACAAATTTTTCGGCTAATGGGTTGGGGAGTAATGGGAACTAGGGTGGCCCGACCTTACGAAAGGTTCCGATAACTCTCGATTTGGTGGAAACGAGACACAATTCGATCCGGCTTCCGAACAACTCGATCCGAAACCCCGCAATCGCACACCACGTCTCCTTTGGTTTTCAACCCGGCGTTGCGGTTGACCTCGCCAAGAAGGCTAAGTCCTTTGCCCGCAAATCGAAGAACACAAGCAAGAACAAGGAAGAATGCAACCAATTTGCAGATGAATGATTAATCTCACGAAGTTTGGGTCTCACAAACCGATGAAACGGCTTAAACTGTTCTTGGAGAATAATATAAGCAAAACCCAAACCCTAACTTGGGTGGCGGCTCTTGACATATAGAGTTTAGGGTCGAGCAAGACCCCCTGGACGCGCCCCTATTGGGCTCCAACACGATACATGGCCCAAAGACCAAAATATGGTGGCACAGCACCAAAACAGATTCTAGATGCCGGAGTGTTTCGATGATTACTGTGGACTCCTGACGAATTTGGGCCTGATAATGGTGCCATTGGAAGCGTCTTGAAATTATCTTTCCAACGATTTAGAGATCGTCTAAATTGATGCCCGTATGTGACCTGGGCGTACATTTTAGTGCAGGCCCCTGGACTCGAAACCGACTTGAACTTCGAATCGGTTTGGGCCTCCATATTGACTCCGACGCCGTGGCTGGTCCTCCACGCCTCCAAGTCGTTCTCCAAGTCCTTGGTGGTCCTCTCCTTGATTCCTAAGCATAACAAAGTCATTAAGTAGCAATCTATTCTCAAGATCATCAAAAGAATTGCTTAGGAACGAGCTCTGTAAATTTAATTGTCGTGAGCGAGCTCTTGTGATTGGACCTTGAATGTTTAGCGGAGGATTATCTTGTGCATCCGAAGAAGTGATGTCCTCATCATCCTCCCCCTCATGAATTGGAGTCGTGCTTGACTCAAGGTAATCTTCTTCTCCCAAATATGGCTTCAAATCTAAAATGTTGAAAGGACTACCCCGAACTCGGGTGACAACTCAAGTTTGTATGCATTATCATTTATTTTCTCAATAATTTTGTAAGGACCGGCTGCTCTTGGCATTAACTTAGACATACGCAGCTTTAGAAACCTATCTTTTCTCAAATGTAACCATACTAAATCACACGGTTCAAGTTTAATATTTTTCCTACCTTTACTACCAAGAAGTCTATCTTGTTCATTCATCTTTTCAATATTTTCTTTAGTGGTTGCACTTAATTTTCAAATAAATTCAGCACGTGCACTAGCATCACTATGTGTTCATTCATTGGTAGGTAAAGGCAAAAGATCAATTGGAGCACGAGGGTTAAAACGATACACTACTTGAAAAGGACTTACCTTGGTGGTACAATGTGTTGCTCGATTGTAAGCAAACTTCACATGAGGTAAACATTCTTCCCATAACTTCAAGTTTTTCTTCAAAATAGCTCTCAACATAGCACCTAAAAGTACGGTTCACTACCTCGGTTTGCCCATCCGTTTGTGGGTGACAAGTTGTTGAAAACAACAGTTTTATGCCCAATTTGTTCCATAGAGTATGCCAAAAGTGACTCAAGAATTTAGCATCACAATCTGAAACAATAGTAGAAGACATACCATGCAAGCGAACAATCTCATTGAAAAAGAGGTCAGCATTATAAACGTCATCATCAATTTTATGACATGGTATAAAATGTGCCATCTTCAAGAAGCGATCCACAACAACAAAAATGCTATCCCTCCCCCTCTTGTTTCTAGGCAATCCTAAGACAAAGTCCATTGAAATATCTGACCAAGGAATAGAAGGGACAGGAAGAGGCATATACAAACCATGTGGATTTAGGTGAGACTTAGCTTTTTGACATGTGGTGCAGCGTGCCACAAACCGCTCAACGTCTCTTTTCAGATGTGGCCAAAAGAAGTGTGTGGCCAAAATATCCGCCATCTTCTTAGCACCAAAATGACCCATCAGTCCGCCACCATGCGCTTCCCCGCAACAACAAATGCGATTTAACGGAACCAACTGAACTCGAATCGGTTTGGGACTCCATCTTGACTCCGACGCCGTGGCTGGTCCTCCACGCCTCCAAGTCATTCTCCAAGTCCTTGTTGGTTCTCTCCTTGATTCCTATGCATAACAAAGTCATTAATTAGCAATCTATTCTTAAGATCATCAAAAGAATTGCTTAGGAATGAGCTCACCTATAAATTTAATTATTGTGCACAAGTTCTTGTGATTGGACCTTGAATGTTTAGCGGAGGATCATCTTGTGCATCTGAAAAAGTGATGTCCTCATCGGGGAGAAACAATTTTTTTTTTGGGCGGGTTTTCATGTGGAGTGTGTGTGGATGGGTGAAAATGGGTTTTACTACCTTGCGGGTTGGGGCGGGTTTGGGTGGGTTGGGACGGGTCGGGCGGGTTCTGCCTCGCCGGGTTTGATGGGGTTGGGTTCACATGTGGAACGACAGGGTAGGGTGGGTTTGGGTCGGATTTCCCCATTAGCATGGCGACCCATATTGACCTTCGAAATATTAAGTCATCGATCATCAATAGTCATGTTATCTCCCACTAAAAGAATAACATCATTAAAGCCTTTAAACCTTAAAATAAATTCAAAAGAGATTGACAAAGTGTACATATATATCAATAAATAAAAAAACACCATTAATTGAATACTATAATAAATTCAGAACAATATGAGCACCCAAATCAAGTTAAAGTTCTGAACCAGGATTAACCGCCCACAACCGAACCAGGTGAGCTACACTATTAGTGAGAATTATCTGCAAAAGTAGAAGAAGGTTTTCGACTAGGACATCTCCTTGTACCATTTCGCTGGCGAAGACACCAATGAAATTTTATCATCTTTAATCCTGTCACTCCAACACTCGGTGTGTGAATCAAGAAGAGCAGATATAATTGATAAGAATTCCAGCACCACACCGCATAGTTGCAAGGTGAGAACCACACCAAGCGGCGCAGACATGGCGTGCTTCGGCTGTTGCTCCTGCCGCGTAATGATACTGGTTTTCATCAACACGGTGGGCCTCGGCAGCACTGCCTTCGTCTTGTACACGCTCGTCCGGGGCATGAGGGGGCACCCCACACCATCGTCATCCTCCTCGTCTCTGTCAACGCCAGCATCTACCCCGTCTTCTGCATCACGCTCTTCCCGTGGTCCAGTCTAGGGCGTTGCCTGCGTGGCGCGTGTGTGCTACTCTGGCTGCCGTGCGGCCACATACGCCGCCCTGGAGCGCCACCGCCGGCGACGACGACCACGGCAATAGTGGCTATGATTTGCCGGAGATTGTGGTGGTGCGGAGACAGGGCCAGCAGGTCAGGAACGTGTTTCCTAGGGAGGCGCCGCCGCTTCCTGATCACAGAGTTGTTGCTGCCTGTAACATACCTCCGTACAAGCAGCAGCAGCAGGCTGGCGCGGTGCCGGACGGCACACGTCGTCGTCGGAGTGCCCCGTGTGCCTAGGAGGGATCGAGAGGGGGGAGATGGTGAAGAGACTGCCGGTGTGCTTGCACTTGTTCCACCAGCAGTGCATCGACCAATGGCTGCACCGACACCCGACGTGCCCGGTCTGCCGGTGCAACGTCTTCACTTCACTGCCACTGCAGGGCTAATTAAGTAGTATAGCTTGGGAAAGACTGAAAACTTGAATTGCAGGGTTTTGCTAACTGTACATTTAGTGATATTCGAAGGTGAATTGAACAGTCGTTCGCATATAGGCCACTAGTCTCAGTGAAGATGTGTTGAAAAATGAACTGAGAATCATATGAAATTTCTATAAAATTCTATGCTACATGTGACTACTACGCCAATTCAATTGTCCAACTCTCCAGTCTCCACTGGCCGTCTACGCTTGGTCTGGGCCCAAACGCAAGCCTCAGTTTCTAAAGGAATTTACGGTGATTGTGAAGACAAATTGAAAATCGACGCGGCGATAGTTCTTGAAATTGAAACCGATGCAAACCAATCTGATGGGGAACCTTATATAAAATGACTCGCTAATATGTATAATCGAGTCAAGACAGAATACTGAAGGTCAACCAAGGTGTCGTTGACTTGGAGAAACAACACGGTTTCAAGTCTAAAACCTATCTCTTTCAACATTCCGTAAGCACACGGAGAGTAAGGAACTCGGAAATTCCCGAAATATTTACTCTGAAGCCCACCTCCCTCATTACCATCGTGTCATGCACACGCTCTAGTGCATTTGAGCTCCAGCTTCTCAAGCAGCTACAGCCATGGACTGCTTCGTCCGCTTGTTCGGGCTGGCCATCGCCAACGCGGTGTGCATCGGCGGCACGGGGCTCCTCATCAACTCGCTCGTCCGGCGAGCGCGGAAGCCCCACAGCACAAGCGACATGGTCACGCTCTCCGTCTTCTTCATCTTCTGGGTCAGCATCAGCGCCTGCGTCTACCCGGCCTTCTGCGGCGCGCTCTTCCCGTGGTCCGCGGTGTGGCGGTTCCTGTGCTCGCCACTGCGCGGCCTCGCCTGGCTGCTCTGCCTTCCCTGCCGGTGCGTGCGCACGGCGCGAGCTCGGCTGCTGCGGCACCGGAGCAGCAGCGGAGGCGGCGCCGCCTCTGGTTCTTTGCCACGGTTCGTGGTGCAACAAGGACGACGACAAGAAGAAGGCCATGCTGCTGCTGCTGCCATGTACGTGCTGGCGCGGGAGCCGCCGGTGTGGGGTGGGGGCGCGGGTGGTCGCCGTTGACGACATCCCGGCGGCGGCGTACGAGCAGCCGGAGGAGGACGTGAAGCGGCGGCCGGACGGCCCGTCGGAGTGCGCGGTGTGTCTAGGCGAGGTGGAGAAGGGGAAATGGTGAAGCGGCTGCCGGGGTGCCTGCACATGTTCCACCAGCAGTGCATTGATTTGTGGCTGCGCGACCATTCGACATGCCCGGTGTGCCGTTACAACGTCTTCTCTACGGTGCTGCAAGTGGCATGATGTCCATACTACTCGTTTTCTAGGCTCTTCATTTCATACATAAGTTGAGTAGTGACGGGCAACAACGGAAAGCTGAATATGTAAATATATAGGTAAAATGTAGAGTGATGTGGCATTTGACTTTGATGAAAATGGCTGGAAATGACATCTTTTGGTGTTGCCGTGAAACTTTCAAAAATGTGAAGCATTATTCAGGTGCAGTTCACAGCATTAACTCTGCCTCAGAAAATCAATTTCCATGGGCAGTCAATAGTTTCTTACTACACGTGAAAATTCCATTTTTCCGCGGAGCAAGTTAGGCTAACTAAGTTGAATGATGGAAATGTAAAGCGATCCACCGACAAGGGTGTAACAAATTCGCCATATTTCATCAAGGATGACAAAAAATGTTAGAGAACTCGACAATAATTAAATTAATTTCCTTTATGGGAACTATGATTATGGACATCCACAACCCATCATGTGTTCCGTCGGGAAAAAAAGAGAGAATGAAGGGAAATAACCACTCCTAGCAACCATTGATGGAACCGTGACTGAATTGTCACTGCAGAAGCACTTCCAGCAATTGGGCAGTAGATGATCTCAAAGAAGGGGACACTGGGGATTTACCAAAGAAGCCATCGTATAGAGCATAATTAACAGTAGCAGATTTCGATCTCGGCATCAACTTGGCGTGGATCTTGATTTTCAGAAATAGAGATCTACAGCAACAAAAGTTAACATCATTCAAATTGAGTTCACTCTCTACATAAATCTCTACAAGTCCCCTTTTTTGTTACTTTATTTATGCACAAACTTGAATTGTTACAATTTGTCCGAATGCAATGATCATTCGGTTCAGTAACTAACAAAAATCTAATTTAATGTTAAATACTTGAAAACTACAAAAATTGAATAAATCCATGAGTAGATTAAAAGGAAATCTGACTAACAAACAGAATTCCAGCTTTGCTGTTAATCTTTGTTGCAATTTAAGCTTGTAGACCTCAACTAAGCTTTAAGGTCTATAGTTTAGAAAAGTTTGCTCTAGTCAGTTAAAACCAATAAGATTTGCATCCTAGTAGTAGACTAAAATATAGATTTCCTTTTTCTCGTTGGATAAAAAAGGTGCCAATGTGTCTATCTTTTCTGATGTGTACAAGTTGTCAATTTTTGTGTTACTAGTGAACTAAGCACTGTTAAATTGCTGGTCTCTCTATACTACAAGCAATGGCCAATCCATGCCAGCTTTTATTCGCCAGGTAATGTAGATAAATTTACATGACGGAAAGAAGTTAGCATGTCATATCCATTTAAATATTTAATCATATCCAATCGAACCACCTTCTATTGTCATATTTACTGTTTGAAATCCACTATTTTCTATGTTAGAGGTGACGGTATTAGCCTCATTACCACGAAATGCTGCACAATGGATAATGATCTGACAGAAGTAACTGTACAGACAAAAGTGAGTTTAAACTTGAGGTATCAAGTCTTGTAGAAGCATTGATAATTCTTATACAATGGAAGTGTATTCATTGTGGGATAGTTTGTTATTTCTAAGTAGTTTATACAGTCATTATTCAACTTTGAGGAATGAAACATGGTCGAATATTCATATATTCACAGAATTGACTGTGACTCACCAGCATTCTTTTGGGTTCAAGCCAAGTTAAGTATATGCTTGTTCCCTGTTTGAGATTGCGCCCAAGAAATGTATTCTGCAAGGTTGACAGGGAAGACTCTTCCTCAGCATTTGGGTTTTTATTTGGCGAGCAATGACATCACTTAGAGCATTCACAAAGGTCTTGCCATCAACGACTCTAACAAGAATTATACTCAATGATTTCACAACTGGTGCTGCAAAATAAACTAGTAACATTAGCACATATTACGATTCCTTAAATTATGGAATTGATAGTTATCTCTTACCCTTAAAAATGGAGTCAAAAACAGAGGAACCATCAAAGCTCTCAATACCAATCTTTTCTTTCCATTGCTGAGTATCAAGGCGAAGTGAGTAATCTACATAGAACGCAGCATATACTTTGACAAAGAACTTTTCTCTGTAACCTAAAAGTGTGCTAAAACTCAAATTGTGAACTATAACTATAATATACATTAAAGTTAAGTCTGAAAACATAATTTTTACTTCTATATCTATCTTGCACCCCCTGATACTGGGAGCACAATAGTTAACTTTGAGGTTTGTCTGGCTGCTACTGGATTTCCCTACAAACTTTAGCTTGATTGAGCTTACCCAAAGAGAGAGATGACTATATCAAAAATGAAAGGAGGCTTCTAACTTGTTTCCTACTTTCTTAAGAATATGACATTATTGACTGTTGTTTTGGTTTTTTTACAACAAACCAGCAATTTTATTGACAGCAAGTTGCTGCAATAGGAGTACAGAAGTTCAATGGTACAGAGTGCAGCAACAGAATCAGTGGGCAACTGTTTCCATGATCCAACTCGCCATGACTGGGTTTATATGTAATATTAACAAGATTCTGTATATCATCCAGAAAGCTTGGGAAGCTAAGGAGTGAGCTGTTATTTTTAGACTCCTCGGAACCTTCAGGACCTGGACTCTTCTGTCTGATATCTCATTGAGAAACCTTTGAGTAAAGGTTTGATGTCCTAGAGGGTCCTTTTAGTTAGGGGACGGTCTATTCTAGCAAACAAGCTTGATACCCGTTGTGACGTTTAACCGGGCTTTACTAGAAAGCTTAACAGACATATTATAACCCATTTATTCAACCACTTAAACCCTCTATTATCTCAGACCAACTCAACCACAAAAGAATTACGAGAAAAGGGTGAAAGAACAATTCGGAGTTTAGTTTGATATTGACATGGCAGCGAAATATACCTGTGCCAACTGCAACCAAAGGGTATGTATAGCCTGGGACGGTTAGTTCCCGAGGAAACTTCACATTTGTTGTGTCCTCAGTAACAAAAGCATCACCAACTACAGAGAAAGAAGATGGGTTGAGTCACTGTAATTGTAGTAGCAAATATTCTTGAGAGAAAAACTCCGTCATGAAAATAGCTTGTCATCTGGATCCATATTTCAGGCCAAGTCCTTTGATTGCACTTGGTCATCTGGATCCATATTGCAGGCAAGCCCTTTGCTTAGTGACACTACCTAGCTTTTTGGGTACTGAGAACAGTGGTTGGTGCAACACATGTTGACATGCACATGTTCCAGACAAAAAGGTGTGATTTGAGGACAGGTTGGAGTGTTCAATATGCAACAATTCCCATATACCACTGATCAAGGTGGGTTATGTTAAAACTTTCACTTTAGTGGCTGAAGAATTTATACCAAGCATCACACCATTTGAGATTGATCTCAATGAACAAGATGATTATGGCAATGTGGCGGAAAACAAGACTGGCAATAATGGTGTTCATAGTCTGACAAAGAAATAACACATTCAGAGCCTAAACAGAATGACCACATACTACATCATCAGACGGTCCAGCTCCCATGCAGATAGCAGTAACACTTTTCCTTAAAACTGCTCTTGCAGCAAAAATTAGTGTTTCAGAAGTCAGCTAACAGGGGGAAGCTGAATATTCTCCTTTTCCTGCTACTAAATCTACTTCTTTTTTTTAGCGCCAAGCAAGGTTGGTTTTCCTACTGTGGACCATGCTGCTTCCTTGTATTCAGTGGCTACACATAAGCCTGGGCAGGTGCTCCCTCCCCAGTAGAGAGCGTAAAAGAGTAAATGTATGGATTGGGATATGAATTGGTTTACTTCTTTTGGTTAATGTCTCAAATAGTGCTCATCGAAGATATATGAATTAAGGCCACTGGAAATTGCACCAGTTCATTCAAGAACTTAGATCTGATTCAATTCGTGACTCATGCTGTTGGATAAGTATGAAGCGAACGCCTTATCTCCCTCGAGAGTGCCCCAAGACCCCAACCAAGCAAATTCCTCCCATCCTGGATCACCAATTACTCAAACCTAACTTTTCCACTTTCTTGAACATCCAATCATTCAACATCAGTAGCTACATTAACATAATTTCGAAGAGCAAGAACCTAATAATTACCCAAACATGCTAATTGTGCCTCAAGCTCGAACTCAAGGCAAAATTGGGAACCAAAACTTTGCAGCGGCCATAATTAGATGAGTCATAGAGACCCTAACCTGCGCCACCCCCGCTGCACAGGAGACCGGCAGCCACCGGGCGCCACCGCCCCCGCTGCGCCCGACGCGGCAGGCCAATCCGCTCTTGGAGACCGCCGCATGCGTGTGGACACGACAGTGGGTGTGGGAGCCTGCGGCGGGGAATGCCTGCGCGCAGGGAACGACGGACGCCAAGTTCATCGTGGCCGTTACCGCTGCTCTCCCGGCGATCAGGGACCGAATGGCCGAAGTGAAGTGAAGACTGACTAGAGACCGCTGGTGAGTGGCGAAGGATGCACGTGGCCTTATCGGCCGTCGCGTGACGGCGTGAGCTGTGTGTCTCTCCTTTTGCATACCCAAACGGCCAAATAATTTTAACCAATTTTTAAATAAATCATGCTCGTTTGGTCCAAGTCACGCCGCGCCACCTATAGATGTCCAACGGGCGGCCGCGCCGCCGTGGTGGGTTCGGGCGGCCGCGGCCGTTCGGCGGTGTCGGGGCCGCGTCGGGCCGCGGGCGGTCGGGCCGATGCCTCCACCGTGCTTGGGCCGCGACCTCGGCCCATGGCCGGTCCGTGGGCCATTTGCAGGAAACCCGCGGGCGGTCGAGCATCGGGCGGCCTGGCGGAGGCTGCGGCGGCAGCGGCAGTAGTGCGAGAAGAAGCTCCGGCGGCGACAGCGAGGAGGGCCGCCGGGAGGAGATGCGGCGCGCGGCGGCAAAGGGAGGAAGGCTGCGGCGCGCCGGCGGAAGCGGCGAGATCTTCGACGGCGGCGGAAAGCGCGGCCGGGAAGAGATGCGGCGGCAGCGGCGGCGTAGCGTGGAAAAAACAGCGGCGGCGAGGCGGGCAGCGGCGGCAGGCAGCACGGCGTGGGGAAGCGTGCGGCCGTCCCAGCGCGCGGCGTGGGGATGGGCGCGCCCGAGCGCGGCGTGGGAAGGCTGAGGGCGTGGGGTGGGGGCGGGCGCGAGGTGGCCCAGAGTGATTTTAGGGTTCGCCGATTAGGATGGCCCGATTAGGATGGCGGTGGGCTACTTCTTCGCAGGTTGGTGACTACCTCTTTGGCCTTGTGGGCGGGTGGCACGGGCCACTCACGGGGCCATCTCTTTGGTCGGCCGGGCCGGCACGTGCCACGGGCCGACGGCCGGCCGCCCATGGCCCGGTCAGGCTATCGGCGTGCACCGCCCGTGGCCCCCGCTGCACCTGCACCAGGCCGTGCAGTGCGGGGCAAAATATCGGGCCTCGGGCCCAGGGCCACCATGCCGCGGGCCAAATGGACATCTATAACGCCACCATATGTGTCGGCGTGGCAAATCTACCACCCGTGCCAACTAAATTGATGCGACAAGAATCAACCTTAAAAAATTGATTTTTTTTTCCGTATGATCTTGAATGAAGATAATTTTTATATGGAAATTGTAGCACTTTCGAAAAGATTTACAACTTTCTAGTTTTAAGTTTTTTTTTTTTCTTTAAGGTTGCTAAGATGCTCAAAAAAAAGATAAACAAAATTTTAGCAGTATATTAATCACGTAAAAGCACTCGTCGCCTTGGAAAAATCATCTCTCTCTTATACGATGCCAAATAGAGATACTTTCTATGTTATTAAAGATATGCACATGTAAAAATCATCCTCATCAATATCATATGAAAAAAAAGAAACAATTTTTGTCACCATTGGTGCGGCGCTACATAGCTGCCGCGGCAAGGATTTCCACGTGAAAATCGTTGTCTGACGTGGTAGATACGCCTGTGGCGTGGCAGCGTGTTTTGGCTACACCAGAGACTTAGGCGCATGCCCAAAATAGGTTGGATTTTAAAATAAAAATACAACACCAGATTTCAAATTTGTTTTTAAGGTTAGAGATTATTACATCCTATCTAGTATGCAATCTATGTACCACTTGTGTTAGGACATCAGTTGAGAAAGATGTCATGGTAGTGCCTATTGTTATTGTAAAAAGTTTGAGGGCAATGGCAGTTTCTAATTTTTATTATTGGTGGTCGATACTAGCTAGTGACAAATCCTAACATGTATTTAAGTGAAAGGACAGTGAAAGGACCTTGATGTCGCCTAGAGTGGGTGAATAGGCCCGCAAAATTTTAACTCAAACTAAAATTAAAACTAGGTGCTGCACTGCTCTCTTGAGTGTGACATTACTTCACTTCAGGTGTTGCATTGTCTTACCATACAGAAAGACCATACAGAAAGTACAATAACTGACCAAACCTGGTAGAGATATGCTAGACATGTCCAGTGACAAGTCCACCAAGTACCTGCACTCACAAACACGCACAACCAAGTAGATCGGTGGTACATAGATAGTGCCACGGGGCGAAGCTATGTAGACAACGCTGGATGCACAGGCACCTACGGCAAAAATCCAATTATTACCTTGTAAATACGAACTTTCCACCCTTTGTGCACCCCCCTTGGGCGAAAAGAAGGCACCCCCCACTAGCCTAATAGCCCACATAGATCTAGGGAATAGAAGGATGCGTGGAGATTAAGTATGATCCAGGCTTGAGAAAACAAATTGATGCAACAGTTGAGAGATGCTTTTTCTGGAATGAAGTTTGTCAAAACAAGTTTGTCTAATCGCATGGGTGATCAACACTTGAGTCATAGACTTATTTGCTATCTAGAGAGAAGAAATGAAGAAAGTTAGCAATAAGGTTGTGGTTCGTCGTTTCAAGATAATGGAAGGAAAAGGGCGTAAATATGATCTATAATAGGTAATGGAATGTATCTACTTTTTAATCGGTAATTCTACAATTTATTTGCTAAATAATTGACCTATTTATTCTCTTTCCTTTTATTTAGGCTATACGTGAATGTTTTTCTACTAGACCAAAGATTTTACTATATGGGGCATGTTTTCTTCATGATTTTGGCATTCTATCAATGAATACACTTCTTTTTTTGTTAACCGGTGAGTGTTATGTTTTGACCAAAATCTCATCTCAATGCTCCTAGAGGATGTTTTCCAGGACACGAGTGCGGATAGTCTAACACATCACAGGACCCGTACTCAAGGTAAAAGCTCGTTCTTCCCTTATAGGGATAAAAAGCTGTATTGGAAGTATAGAAATATGGTTTGCTCTTGGTATGAATGACAGTGTCAACATCCAAGATAGGCTCAGCTTGGCTAAGCTTAATTTTGGCTTTTTTTTTTTTACGGAAATCGTGATGATTGGTTCCTGGTGCATTTGGAATGAAAGAAATGCTCTAGTATTTAACAGAAAAGCTCCTTCTCTTGCCAGATGGAAAGCTGACTCAAAAAAAAAGAGGTCCTTGAGCATTTCTGTATAATCAAGCCCGCTCTTCATCAGTCTATTCGGCTTTGGCTAGACTCCTTGTAATCTTGTTTGCTTTTGCTTCCTTTTCTCTTTTTGGTTAGGACTTACCTCCTTCTAACTCCTGGTTAGTGAGGTCTTCTTTTTTGTACTCTGTTATTTAATATATGCCGCCGGGGGCTTTGCCCCACGGTTTCAGTTAAAAATAATGCATTGAGAAATAAGAATGACATAATAAAATTTGAATGCTAACGTCAAAATTTTAGCATGCTTCCTCATCTACAGGTGCCTGAGCACTCAGGCGACATGTCCAAAGCACTATCCAGCGCTTTGCTGCTATGCTGATGGAAGCAAGAAGCGGATGATCACATGCCAGCAAACGTCGCCTGATTTTTTTGAAAATTTCAGATGCCTGTATAATAGGAAACTCCCAAATTTTAGGAGCAGGCATATCTAACGAGGGAACGAGGCAAATTAACTGCCAGCTAACCAGGATTGTCCTCAAAATCGTAGTCCTTCTTCGTTTATAGCGCCCAGGAACAAAGTCGTCCTGCTATTAATGTGATGTCCTAGTCCTATATAGTAGCTGCAGACTACCCGAAGCTACTCCAGCTAGAAAAATGCACTGCAATCCAGTTGCCCTCACCTACATCACCGTTGTCTCTGTATGGATCACACTCACAGCCTGCGCCCTCTACAATTTCCTCGGCACGTCGCCGAAGGCAACACTATTCGACATCCTCGTTGTTTTGGCTGCGGCCGCCAGTCGGCTACTCCTGGTGATGTGCCGACCTTCCCAGCCCGCCGTCACTGCCGGTGGTACCGTCCTCAATCAACGGCTTCCACGGGAGCCACCGGTGCGGCACGAGGTGACCACGGGCGGCATCGCTGATGATCAGGCCGTTGCGTTGGGTGAGAACGGCCAGCAGGCCGGCAGCACGACGACGACGGGTGTGCGGTGTGCCTGGACGAGGCGGAGGGGGAAATGGTGAAGCGACTACAGGTGTGTCTGCACGTGTTCCACCAGCAGTGCATCGACATGTGGCTGAGCAGCCACTCGACGTGCCCGGTGTGCCGGTGCAACGTCTTCCCGCTGTCTTCGGCTCGGCGAGGACAGATGCATGCTGGTGAGGAGGAGGACGCGGCCACGGGGTTTTGAACTCTGTTTCGGCATTCTAAACTCTATCGATCTGCTGATGCTCTCCACAGACTGTATGTTTCTCACAATGATGTGATTCCTTTGAAACATGGGGAATGCAAAACTTTCTGGCACTCTACGTCCCCGAGGGGGGAAAAATTTCCACACATAGGCGCATTTGTCTACTCTGAGTGTGCGAGCGTTGTATTGCATTTTCAAATAAAAAAATTAGTTAAGTCAATCACCATCTATCCACCGTTCAATGACTTGAAAGAGCAACGACAGTTACGTCGTTAAAAGCATATTCCGTACCAACTCCAACTCTAGAAAGGTTCCAGGGACACGAGAAGACTCCACCGAAGCAAAGCCCGAGCCTCTGCCAAGTAGGGGCCCGCCCCACCCCCATGTCCGTCGAACTAGGGGGCCACCTGTCAGCCACGAACTTTTACATCGATTTCTCCACTCCTTTAGAGTTGCATTTGCATATATGTCACTAACCAAGATCGGTTGATCTGAAGAGCCATGATTGACGCTTCGTCTATATAAGCAGAGCCCTTCCCCTTCCCTTTCCCTAAGGGAAGTAAGCCAAGGAGTCCCTTCCCCGTCCCTTTCCCTAAGGGAAGTAAGCCAAGGAGTCAAGAAGACAGCGACCAGAAGGTCCTCTCCTCCGTTGAGGAAGACCTAGATCCACATGAGAATTAGAATAGTCACTTCATAGTTTAGTATAGGCTAGCTAGCAAGGTTCAAGTAGATTTCAGGCATCGTGCTTAGATCTCTAGATTCGTCATTCATCTGGAGTCTGGTATAACTTACATCCTCTCTATATTTATGACTTTGTTCTATTTCAATACTATGTTTCTTTTTTTAGGAAAAAGTCTGAATTACTACCCTCAACTATGATCAAAGTCAAATAACCCCTAAACTATATTTTGGTTCATTTTACCCCTTAAACTATGTCATTTGGTCCAATTTACCCCTTGATGAAATTTCCCTTTTTTTGTTTCTCCACACACAAGTGGAATCTTAAGTTGATTTTTTATAAGATGATAGGGGACATCATAACGTATGTGAGAAAAATATATCATCATTTTTTCATCATTATTTGATATGGTAAGATATTTACTAATAAATTCATCCTTGAAATTCAAATTATGCACAAAAGATATTTTTTTTGAGATTATACACAAAGATATTGATGAAAATTCAAAATATATTTTATTAAAATGGATTGTGATATCCACTACCACCATGCAAAATTTTTAAATTAAGATTCTTCTTATATGTGGCGGAATAAAAAGAACAAATTTCGTCAAGGGATAAAATGAACCAAAAGATATAGCTTAGGGGGTAAAATGAATCAAAACATAGTTTAGGGGTTGTTCAGACTTCGGTTATAGTTGAGGGTAGTAATTTGGACTTTTTTCCTTCTTTTTATTATGTTCTAGTTTGCTCTACTAGTGTATTTGATATAGTCATAATTAATAATGAGTTTATGCATATGATCGCAAAACGCTTAGCTCACTACTCGAGTGAGTTACACGGTGTATGTTATGCCAGCGTGGTGCTTATATATTGTTTACCTACGGATGCACCTTACACTCTAGATCATGTGGTAGATCGTGGGGTGTGACATTCCCTTTTAGTCCTTTGTAGTTCACTCCCGTTTGTAAGACAAGTACAGCCCGGTTGTGAAAAAAGTCTTGCTCTGTTCTTTTTTTCTTAGTAATGTTCCTTATGCATAGATAAAGAGTAATTATGCTATACATGATTGTATATATGCTAGAGTGTACAAAAGACATAATAAATAAGAAATGACATAAGAATTCAATCTCTTATCTAATCTCGTATTTAGCCTTACTACATTAGTGAGTAGTTTACTTTTATCTCTGGATATTATCAATGCTTACACTTATTATTTATCATTTATTGTCTTACCCTGATAGTGTATGGATGAGGGATTGCTTTTATTATGAGTATACATATTTGTCAAATATTTCTAGCCACCCCATAAATTCCCTATGGTAGAAAAAATATATATAATGATAGATGGATTACTACTGTTGAAATGCTATAATGATATTTAATCTGCGTGCTTGTGGATTCCCTTTACATTTATATTCTTCGTACAAGTGTTATGATCGTAAGGATCAACTTGCATTTCTAGCATTGCTTCTAGGGATGACAACCTAGTATTAAGGTGATGCTAAGAAATACCAACAAGATGTAAAATTCAGATGTGTTTTCAATGTCTACTAGACGTGGTGTGCCTATGATGACATTGGCGTCGTTGCTGAAGGAGAGGAGGAAGGCATCAATCAGGAACATTACACCATCAACGCGCTGTGCGACAATAAAATAGGCTCCTCGACAAGCTATCTTCGTCACTACCAATAAGCACGGTAGTGGTGATGCGGCTTGGTGAGGCCAATGGCGCATGTGCTATTGAGGATCTGAGCAACCTTACCAAGGATGGCTCCCGTCAAGAGCATGGTGTGTCCTCCTCTCACCCTTGAATTTGGGGTGCCTATGACCATCATCATGCATGGGTTAGTTTGTTTTCATCATCGTCGAGGACGATCTGCAATGAAAACCAAGGACAAGTATTAGTATTAGTCCTTAGTAGCTTTGTAGATGGAGAAGATTTGGTGAAGAGCTTTCTCATCATGGCCAATACAATATTGGGTGGCATAGCCATGGAGGGGGCCTCTTGCTTACGCTTGAGTCAGCCTGGGCACCAAAATACCGAGAACCGAACCGAAATTACCGAGAACCAAACCGAAATTATCGAGAACCGAACCGAAATTTACGAAACCGAAAAATATTCGGTTCCATGTTCGGTTCCGAAGTTTTTCACGAACCGAAGTACCGAGGTAAATACTGAAACCAAAACCGAATTTACCGAATTTATCAAAATTACCGAAGTTACCTGAAATATGATAATTTTAAGTGTTGTTATATTATTGATTGTACTATTATAGACTATTATATTATGTAATTTTGGCACTCCCAACAAGATGTATTTGTATTTTTCACTATTATTGTCTATGAAATCATGTCAAAATTAGTTTCACTACTACGAATTGAACTTGCATGGTGTTTAGAAATCATTTTTTTCGTGGCGGGCATTTCAAAAACCGCCACGGAAAATAGGTGGCCTGGCAGCCAGGCCGCGAGTGGCAAAAACCGCCACATTAATCGATTAACCGTGGCGGTCTTTGTAAAATAACCGCCACGGTTAATCCCCATTAACCGTGGCGGTTTTGTTACAATGCCCGCCACGGAAAAGGCTGTGCTATAAATACAGCCCCAACCTTCTTCTTCCCCGCGGGATTTTCGCCATTTTTAGGGTTTTGAGCTTCAAAACCTAAAAAACACCCATTCGGGAAGGGGGGGGTTGGGAAGGTTTTGCCCTTGGTTTGATTAAAGTTTGGCACCGCTAGGGGTATTTCTCCTCTTTCTCCCCTCTTCTCTCCCTCTTTCTCTCCCTCTCTCCCCTCTCTCCCTATTTCTCCTCTTTCTCCCCCTCTTCTCTCCCTCTTTCTCTCCCTCTCTCCCCTCTCTCTCCCTCTCTCTCCCTACGCATGGTCCTCCCTCTCTTTGAGATCTAATTGAATGTTGTTTGTGCTCTCTCTCTTCCCCCCTCTCTCCCCCTCCCCTCCCCTTATCTCTCTCCCCCTCTCTCTCTCCCCTCTCTCTCCCCCTCTCTTTCTCCCTTTCTTTTTGAGATCTAGTTTTGATCTCTCCCTCTCAAGCTAGCTCCTCTCCCCCTCTCCTCTCCTTCTCTCTCTCCCTCCCCTCTCTCTCCCTCTCTCCCTCTCTCTCCCTCTTTCTCCTCCCCTCTCTCTCCCTCTCATTTGAAGTGTACGTGCTCTCTTTCCCTCTCTCTACTCCCCTCTCTCTCTCTCTCTCGTCTTCCTCTTTTTGCACTTTAGTTAACTCTCTCTAATCATCGATACTTCGATCTCTAATCATCGATCGCTCTCTTTGCTTTGGTTTAATTAATTTGAGCAGGCCGTCATGGCGCCCGAATAGGGATTGGATATACAGGCCGAGGATGAGTTTGGATTTCATTGATGATGTGCGAAAGAAGTTTATGCCCGTCGCTTGAAGCATCGAATCGGTCGGGTTTTGAAGTAATGGTGTGCCGTGCTATCGGTGCAAGCATATGTTCTTACACAAGGATGATGTCGTCGTGGAGCACTTGCTGCGGTATGGTTTCATCGGGGAGCCGAGGTACACCGTGTGGAAGTATCATGGTGAAAAAGAACCGAAGTGTCGCGACCGGTTCATCACGGAGGACCGTCGCCGACCGCAACGGCGGAAACAACGGTGGTGGACGAAAGGGCGAGAACAAGTTGATAATCGTGATTACATCCGTAGATGAACCGCTTGAAGACATGCCGTAAGACAATGCGGTGGAGATGATGGTGAACGGTCGAGTAGTTGATGACATGTCCCCGAGGATCTTCGATCTTTTTGAGGATATTGCTAACCTCAAAGATGAAGATGACGTGTTGTTTGGCAATCCAAGATGGCTCGAGAATTTTAGGCGGATGAAGCGGCGACAATTGACCCTCTCTACAAAGACGACGGCAAATGTCCGAAGCATTTGCACGACGCCACGTTTTAACCTAACGATGTTGATCTTTGAAGGCTCGCCACGGGTGGTCGAACCACGAGCTTCAATGACACATTACGGGTCCTCGGTGACCTTTGTTTTACCCGAGGGGAATAAGGTGCCCGCCAATACCTATCTCGGGCGAAGAAGGCGATTAGATCCCGTGGCGATGAAGCTTAGGAAGTTTCATGCGTGCCCCTAACCATTGCATTCTATACCGGGGTAACTATGCGGACTTGCAAAACTGTCCGCGTTGTGGCGATAGTCGTTACAAGAGGAATCTTTGGGTGTCGTGCCACCGATGAGGAGGGACCGTCGAGAGGGCCCAAGAAGCGAGAAGATGGGCAAGAAGAAGCGGATGCCACCTCCGAGGACGAGGAAGAAGAGGGTTACACCTGCAGGAAGATCCCCGCCCTATCGGTGTGGTACCTACCCGTGCTTTCGATCGCTGCGTGCAATTTTTGGGAACCCGCAGAGGATGCCAAGCTGATGTCTGGCATGCATCGGCGGAATGCACGAAGGGGCGATGGCAAGCCGCGACACCCCTCGGATGCCAAAACGTGGAAACGCATCAATGACATGTTCGGAGTTTAGGGGCGAGCCTAGGAACGTAAGCCGCATTGAGTGCGACGGGATGAATCCGTTCGAGACCTCGATAGTTCGCACAAAGACCTGGCGGTCACCCTCACCATATACAACCTGCCTCCCTACGAGTGTCGGCGCAAATATCTTCTGGCCGGCCATGCTCATTTGGGACCAAAGCAGCCCGACAATGATATAGATGTTCCAATTGAGCCGGTAATGGAGGAATTGGCGGAACTGCGTGGAAAGAGGTCAAGATTATGGATGCGTCCAGGAAGAAGAAGTTCACTCTAAAGGCCATGATAATGGCCACCATCGATGATTACCCCCGCTCTCTTTTCATTGTTGGGGCAGATTAAGGGGAAGACGACTTGCACGGTTTGCATTGAGAATACCGCTCCACTTACCTTAGCGGATCCCAAAAGGCGGTGTACATGAAGCATCGTGAAATTCCTCTCGCAAAGAGAACAGTGTAGGAAACTTCGATGGATGAGTACTTTGACGGCGAGCAGAGGGTGAAACGGAGGAGTCGGAAAGGGTAAAGTACGAGCCAAAGGTGTTTGAAATGGTGAAGAACATAAACCACGAGTTCGGAAAGAAGAAGAAGAAAGCCCGGTGGGCCAAAGGCAAAGAAGAAGCGAAGCGGAACAAAACGGCAAAGTGGAAGAAGAAGAAGAAGAAGCGAAGTAGAACCCAATCCGCACCGCCCAAAGTCCCATTCAAGAAGCGGTCGATTTTCTTCAAGCACCCGCCATCTTTGGAAGATGCTCCATACACCCCATGCCATCGATAACATGCATCTACGGAAGAATGTCTTCGAGAGCTTGGTCGGGATTTTCCTAGATATCAAGACTAAGACGAAGGGCGGTGTCAAGTCACGTCGGGGATCTTGCCGACATGGGCATCGGGCCCGAAATTCACTCGATACCCTCGGGAATAGCGGAAAAGTCAACCTTCCGACCCGCGAGCTACAATCGACACGGGATAAAAAAGAGGGATTTTTGCAAATGGCTTAGGGATGTCAAAGTGCCGACGGTTTTGTTCCAACATCAAGAGCATTGTATCGATGAAAGACCTCACCTTTGTCAAACTTCAAGGCCCATTGCGCCATGTCATGCCGACGGTGTTCCTTCCAATTGTGATTAGGTGCATCGGCCTAGAGTTCGTGAAGATGGTGGTTACACGCTGTGCTACTTTTTAATCGCATCACGAGAAGGTCATCGCTGAAAATGACCTCCCCCCTTTGAAAGAGTTCATCGCGAGAGACTATATGCCCATTTCGAGATGTGCTTACCACCGTCTTTCTTCGATATTATGCCACACCTCATGATGATACATGGTCGATCGATAGAAGAACTGGGGCCTCTCTACCGCCTGCGAGATATGGACGAACGGCGGTTCATGTCCTCTCTTAACAGATCCGTCCTTAACCGTGCATACCCGAGAGAGCTCTATGATCGAGGCATACACAACACGGGGGAGGCTATTAAGCCGCTTTTGCACTAGATACATCCAGGGATGGAAATGCAATCGGCCTACCCGACCATCCGCACGAAGGCAGAACCGCGGGGATGGGCTGCGAAGGGAGGAAAGTACGGACCGATATAGACCGCCGCTCGCCTCCCCGTACGCCGCTCCTCCCGTGCCGCCGGGCGCCCGAGATCCGCCGCCCGCGGGGGCTAGGAAACCCTAGCCGCCGGGGACTCTGCCGGCGCTGAGATCCGCCGCCCGGTGCTGCTCCCTCCCCGTCCCTCCTCTCCAACGAGATCCACCGCCCGGTCTTTGCTCCTCCACGTCGTCGCGCGCCCCGGTCTTTGCTCCTCCCCGTCCCTCCTCTCCGGCGAGATCCGCCGCCCGGTCTTTGCTCCTCCCCGTCGTCCGGTGCTGCTCCTCCCCGTCGTCCGCCCACCCCCGGTGCTCCTCCTCCCCGTCGTCCGCGCGCCCGGTGCTGCTCCTCCCTGTCCCTGGCAGGCCGTCGCTGCCCTCCCCGTCTTGCTCCTCCCGGTGCCATTGCTCCCTATCCTCGCTTCTTTGTGATGCTGTGATGCCATTTTTCATTGTGATGCCTTTTTCTCTTGCACGTGATGCTTTGTGATGATGGTTCTAACGAGCATATCTTGCGAATGCCACTTGCCCATGATGCAACTTCACATTTTAGATTATTTATTAAGCGAGCATATGTCGAATGCCACTTTGCCCATGATGCAACTTCACATTTTTAGATTATTTATTAACTTAGCATATCTTGATCTCTATATTATGCCAGCATTGCCCACGAATGCCTTTGCCATACTTTATCTATATTTTGGATTTGTGGTGACATTTCGGGGTGACCGTGAACGGGGCGGAGGACTTAACCGATTCCACGGCCGGGGTCACATATATATGGTGGCTCTCTCTATCTACCTCTTTTAAGTCCCAACCTTAGACTCTATTTTCTCTACTCGTGTTCAACTTCCGTGGCGGTTTTTCTCGTTTTTCGTGCCATTTACTATCTTTAACTATCTACTTGTGGCATTTGTAATGATTTGAATCTTAATCGAGGGCGATGGCATATGCGATGATGTGAATCTATTAATCCGAGGCAAAGGGATGGCGATGATGAAATGTCCCCATACTTGTGAGCGGCTAAGCGAGGGACGGCTTGTATAACATATACAAGCAACTTGGTTTAGACGCGATGTGATAAGGATAGTTGGGGACTTCGAGCCAAATTTGTATTTTTACACATTTTTGTATTCTTACATATTTTTGTTAATTTTTGTATTTTTACATTTTTTTTTGTATTTGTAGACATTTTTTGTATTTTTAGTTTATTTTTTGTTTTTTTTTTTTGCCACTACTCTATATATGTAAAATGGAAAACTATGTAATCATGAGAGGAATTCAATAAATCTATGTTTCGAGATGACTCTGTGACACTACATACTACTACTTGTACCTTTTCACTATAATAAAATGCTCTGTGTGTTCCGTAGAATCCAATGGCATCCGAGCCAACCGATAAAGATCGTGCAATGGGTGGCAGAGCGAGGAGGATGTGGCCTCCACGTCCGATTCTTCCTCTGACAGTGGATACGTGAGCGAAGAGTTGACACCACCGGAGCCCACGAAGAAACGTCCTAGGGAGGATGAAATTGATCCCGGACCGGCAACCGGAGGAGCCCAACACACGGGGGGGTTCTCGAGTGGACAGCCGGAACCAAAACGTAAGTATCGACAAACACAACATCGTGTGCCTCATGTAAGTACCACGACTAATTTTAGTTGTTGTTGTGATAGTTACCATTGGTGCCTCTGCGTCTAGAGTTTCGTGAAGAGAGACCTCGGTCGGAGGGCGTGAATCTAGTCCCACCCCAAGCCGGCGACCACCACCTCCAAGAAGTCGGGGCTTGAAAAGAGGCCGGCCACGGGAGGCACGTAAAGCGAGGTGGTGTGTCATATATTGAGGATAGGGGCGAATAGAGATCCCGTGGAGCCGGAATCTATCGGGGGCCACCTATAGCAACCAGGTCTCCGTTGTAGGAAAGGAAGCTGTGCCCATCACTTACCTAGATTGAAGGAATGTCCCCAAGGAGCTGAAGAAGAAGGTGTGGAAAGGCGTGAAAGTCCTATTCCATTATCGAGGCCAGAGGCAGGCTTAACAAAAGAAATGCAAGAAGTATGTGTGGTCCATTGCAAGCAAAGCGCTTAAGCACCTCAAGGAACAATACACAATACACAAACTATGTGTAGAAGGGCAAGTCACCACTTCAAGCCTACAACTTAAAAAGCAACCGGTGCGGGATGAGTTCATCAACCTACGACTAACGAAGAGTATGAGGCCAAGTCGAAAATGGGTAAAGAACTCGCAAAGAAGAACGAACTTCGAGGCACAACCTCGGCATGGTAGGATATGCCGGTCATAAGGGTGGATGGCGGCGAAAGAAAGGGAGGACGCCGAGAAAGGGATAGAGAATCCGTTGCTAGCCCTTCCCCGAGAGGGCACGCGTGACTTCTTCTATGCGTCAGCCCAAGAAGCGTAAGACGGGCAAAGACGTCCAAGTACAATGACCCAAAGGTCGACGCAGGTGGAGAAGAAGGTGATGCTTGTCAAAGAGGCCAAGGAGCGCGGGGAGTTCCAACCTAGGAGGGAGCACGACGAGCCGACCCAGGCAATCGGAAGACCCGGAGCACCGTGGCGGAGTTGGGGGCCGGGCCTCGAGGTAGCCGGAAGACCGTGGATTCTTGGGCATCCGACGCGGCCAACTACCACACGAGGCGGAGGTACAAGGAAAAACCTTAAGATGCAAGGCTATGAGGAAGCCATAAAGGACATAGTCGTGAAGAAAATAGAAGAGGTATTAACAACAAGAGGTATTTTCCAACATCCAAGGTGTGAGTACGAAAGTCTTTGGAGCTAGAAGAACCCAATCGACGATCTCGTCGAACCCGCGGTGGGCACTCTCTATATACCCATTGGCGGGAAGGGAAAGAAGAAGGAGGTGGCCACGCCGTGGTGTCTGCACCACGGAGAGATATGTTGTACAATAACGAGCCGGTCCCCACCCGACCATGCCTTCGTTTATCTAGAATCCATAGAACCAGGCCTTGGTGATGAGGAGATCGATATCCCGTGTGAACAAGGAGAAACAATACTCAAGGACCTTCGGGTGGAGAGGGAGTACCTATGGAACAAGGAAGACATTGCCCCCGTGAAACCGACGACACCACCTCCGACGGTAGCGCCGCAGTTCCTCCCTCCTTCTCCCGGGTGGTGGTGGCGATGACGATGATGATAACAACGACGATGGTGGCCGAGGTGGCGAAGTCCTCGTCCGAACCCACCTCCGAAGAACCGGAAGGAGGAGACGGCGGCAAGACACCCTGTTACGGCGACGGCGAGAGGACACCTTCTCCTAAAGCGTGACAAGGGGGCTCGCCCTCCCACGCCCGTTCAAGCGCCCAATGGTCAAGGAGGTTTTTGAAAATGTGACAGTATAGCAAAAAAATATGGCTAACTTGTACTAGGCATTAATTGGTGGCTAATGTAGTTCAATTCACATGCATAGGATTCTCAACACCGCCTCGGAGCACTCGAAGGACGATGAGGTCGGAATGTTCCCCAAGCACCGAAGAAGAAGAAGCTATCAAAAGAAGATGAGGAAGTTCTTGCCCCGACCTCCAAATACTTAGATGATTGCGGCGAGGTGGAGCTAGCGGAGAGAGAAAAGGACCTCCGATTGGCTAAGCGAACCCGGGGCCGTGAAGACCGGCAAAGACTAGGTACGTATATGCGTGATAATCTCAACCAAACTTAGCGGACATATTACGTATGCGTGCGTAGCTAGAAGATGCTAACATACATCTCCTTACGTATAGGAATTATATACCCCATCGGCTGGGGACAATGGGTCGCGACCGACCGCCCGGGGGTTTGAGCTTGGCAAGTTCATGGTGCCCAAGGGCGGCTAATCGAGGACGAGGAGTGGGACACTCGCGAGTTCCACCTATTATATCAACATGCGATTGATCGGGGGTGACAGAGTTCCATTTTCGGGGTTCCTAAAGAGCTCTTTAACTTGAGGAGACATTTCACCGCCAATAGGCTTCGACGAAATGTGGCGGTTGCTACTCTGGCGCGTAGGACCTCGACCAATCCGTTGTCACCCTCTATGCTGCGTGAGTTTGTTTTACCATCATCATTACTACCGGTACACCACTAATTCTAGCTCTCCGATCCTATAATGTCGTGACCACACATGTGCTTGCAGGATGCAAGCATTGATAGCCCGAACGAAGAATGAGCCAATTGTGTTTCTATGTCCGGCCGTATATAGACGTGGCATATTTTTCTCATTTCGGATGGAGAGCGAGGAGGAACCAAGAGCTCAAGAATTTGGACAAGGCCGAACAATATAAACACTATAAAAGATTGGTCGATGCAAAAGTTAGAGAGATGGCGCACTACATCCGTAAGTGCATGAAGATCATCAAATCGGAGGCGGTTGTCTCATTATGGCCCAACATATCAAGTAAGTCAAAAGCAATACTTTTTATTTTTTGAACACTTGAATCTATCTCTAATCAAATAAAATGGTGTAGCATGGCCGGTATAGAAACAACTTGACACACATTGGCCAATGGATTACTTGGCTAATCTTCCCTCGGGATGGAGCGGCCCTTAGGCCGGACTCGTTGTATGATACGCCCAAAAGGCCTCTATAAACATTTTGAAGAGGCCCCGAACTCGCGTAAGTCACGACACTTGTATACTATTTCATACCACAAACTTCGTAAGTCATGACACCTTTGTGAGATTTCGTCATTGGGGCTTACAAGGATTACTTGAAAGACCCCGAGTCATTGGATCGGAGGCACAAAGATACGCAAAGAAAAACATAAGGACCAAATGAAGATCGGGGCGAGATTACGAGGTATATGCAGCATTACTCTCGTTTGCTCGCCCATATTGAATGGTCTCATAATATTCTAACCATTTTCTCGGGTACATATATCGTGCATGCAAAGGCGGTAAGCAGCTTACGCGGCAGCAACCCGTGTGGTTTCTATACATGCGTTCAAAGCCCTTGATGGCGTGTACCGCACTACGTGGGCGGTAGGCGACGAAGAAAACCACGCCACAATTTTTGGATGCAAAAGGCTTGGACGACATTACGTTCAAAAACTGGTTGGCGCCATCTATAGGGCGTCGTTGAGGACGTTGTGCTACCTACCGCCATTTCTTCGACCCTAAGAGCGACCTTGCTAGAAACGAGGACTTATGGGAACTACGGACTGGAGAAATAAGCTAGACATGAAGGACTATATGTGAGATGGCCCGAGTTGTAACCTAGCTAAACGTGATTGAGCAATCGATCGTTCGATCAAGTTTTGTAAATTCGATGTGTGGTGGTCACTTTTAAACTCTAAGTGCTTTAATTGAATGTCCATGTTAGTTGAATGTTAAATTGTGATGCATGTTTAAGATTTATGTGAATATTCTCTTATTTTATTATTTAATATGTGGTTTAAATCATAATTTATAATTTTATAATATTTTTTGAATTTTTTTTATTAATCCTGAATTAATTAACCGTGGCGGGCTTTTAACAAAAAAACCGCCATGGTTAATACATTAACCATGGCGGGCACGTAACGATGCCCGCCGCCATTATCTATTAACCGTGGCGGTTTTTGTTAAACGCCCGCCCACGGTTAATGGATTTTCCATGGCGGGCAAGGGGACCGCCACGGTTAATCGAACGATTAACCGTGACCCTAGCTCGTGGCGGTTCCTATGCCGCCACGGAAAATCTAAAAAATGTTCGCCACGGAAGTTCAACCCTGTAGTAGTGTTTTTGAACATGCTATTACATCTTTTTGGGATCAATTCGGTATTATTCGGTAAATACCGAACCGGACTGAATTTACAAATACCCGAATTCCTCGGTACTGAGTTTTTAGGAACCGATCGGTACCGATTTCAAAGAACCGAATTTGCATAGGTACCGAAGAACCGAATCGACGGTTTGGTATTTACTGAATGCCTAGGCTGGCGCTTGAGGAACGTGTGGCTGGCGTCCCTACATGATGTGCCAGGTCTCCTCCTCAAGCTCCTTGGCTGTAGCTTCACACACATTGGGGAAGCATTGGCGCTCGATATTGGTGAGGTGTGCATTAGGCCTCATGAAGTTGGCATTGACTTCATCAAAGCGTCTACTCATGTTGGCACAGAAGATGGTGAACATCTTATTCGTTTTGGAGATGATGGTGGAAGTGAACATGGGACCGCTGTGGTCTCCGGACACCAAGTGCCCCGGAGCCTTGCTTGGGGATTCTTGGGACGGTTAATTGGTGGAGTGCTAGTGGTAGCGATGCTAGGGTAGAACATAGTGGCATGCGCACGGGAGAGAGGGCAACGGTGGCTTGAGAGCTAGAGAGCGGGGAGATGTTTAAAAGCAATGCTCAGTTTCCTTCCTGAGTTGGAATAGTTACATTATCGGATACCAGGGCTCGAGCCTTCTGAGAAAAATAGTCTTTTTGTTCGATTACATAAAACTCAAACAATCACAATACATGCACGCTCACCCATATGAATGTACTCATGCAAATATCCGTATGAGCATCTTTGAAGGCCAGGTCGATAAATCCTCGAGTTGACAAAGTCAGCACACAGTCGCCTTGCTATCGTTGGGAATGTTTGCTACCACTAAAAGCACAATACTGTTAACTTTTAAAATATTGCTCCCACGTGTGAACTCAAGACCTGAGTATTGAGACTCTTGCAACCACTAGGATACAAACTCTTTTGCAGTCTTAGCATATAAAAAAAGAGAGGGAGGATAGGAGAGCTTTTATCTACCTCTTGCGGTGTCCTCCCCCCAAATCCAAGGCCAAAACTTCTCCTCACAGATTTGCTCAATTTCTATGGCAAAACCTCCCCAACAAGATGAAAGAGGAAGATAACCGGAAGACAAAGGGGGGCGACAGTGTGCATTTATAACAACGGGAATAACAGAGGCAGACACCTAAACACGCACGCCTCCATTAATCAATTAACTGAGACAATTGTTTTAAGTCGATTAATCACAATTAACAGAGGTGGACACGTTAAGGGGCACGCCTCCGTTAATGTTTATTGAGGAAGGCACTTGGTAGGTCGGCTGGGGAATAACCGAGGCGGTCCGCCCCTGGGGTTATCTTTTGGGTACCATCAGCTAGAATCAATCCTATAGTAGTGTTATATTTTTTTATAGGCAACACCAGTTTTTTTTTAACTAGTACTCTCACACTTTTTAAAATGAAATACTCTCAAACTATACTACTGCTCGGAAATATGAATTTAGCTTCCACACAAAGATTTTTTTTTCTTTTTGCACCGCTGTCGGAGCATATTTCTTTCCAGTTAAGTCAACCACCTATACTGAATGTTGTACAATCTGTTCATGTCAGAAATTAGTTGTCATCTTGCATAAGTTCAACGACCGATCTGGTTATAGGTGCCTGGTTTCCCCGCGTCGTATCTTGATCGCTCATTTTATTTGAGTTATATGCTTGATCCTGGAGATCCGAAGGCACATGAGTACATGTGGCTTTGGTTTCAGTTCCATTGTCAAACTGAACTAGGTACTTTGGTACGTTGTGCATGTGAGCTGTGTGTTCCACCCGACAATACTAGCATTGCCGGAGTCCCGTACTTCAGAACTCCAACAGTTTGCATTTTTGACTCCTCGTGCCTTCTTCCACTCTGAAGGAAGGGTTCAGCAAAGGTAATCGATCAACTCTGTACCTCGCGAAGACTTTATCTAAATTCGATATGGAATTCTCAATGTCGTTCGATTAACTTTAGAATTTAGTGTCTAGATTAATCTCCGCTGTTCCGTAGCTGCAGATAGCCTATGTTCGGTTAACTACCTTACTGAATGCTACTGTTTCCTGCAGTCCACACCGATGGAGACCGCCAAGATCGTCACCAATTTGATGTCGATTCTGCCTTGTTCTTCATCTTGCTACGCCTTGTTCAATTATATATGCCGCCACCCGGCCGCTGCATGTGCGAAGGACCCAGCGATCCAAGCATGTGTGAAGGACCCATCCATCAAGGCTACACCGGTTCGCCGACGTGGAGCGGCACTGCCAGTCCGTGCTCTCATCGGCGGCGGAGCTCAAGGCTGATGCAGACCGTGACGGCAACAACCTGATGTACCAGCTATCCTTCATGGATGGCGACTGGACCCAAGACGCGGGCGAAGCCCCCCCTGCTTCCGTTCCATGGAAGCTATGCCGATTCGTCCGTGGTGGCGGTCCTGAATCCTTTGAAGCAGTTCCCCTGGTGTCCTTCAGTCTCAGGCACATAGACACATGGCGGCTCAACGGCCAGGGCCGCGAACAGCGCCAACGCCAGCGCATCCTTAGCTTCGCCATCGCCCGCAACAGCTCATGCTCGCCGCATTATCCGCACTTTGAGATAAATCCGTGTCCATTGCGAGTTCGACCTCCGGCAGGGATCGCCAAGCTCCAAATACTGTTCCAAGGTGTCTATACCGAGGAGGCGAGGTCGCCGGGAGCGTGGCGAGAGGGTGCTGTGTATGGTCGGCGACCGTTCTCCCCGCGGCGTGGAAGCAACAGCAACTTGAGCCGCCGCCCGGTTGTGTCCGACGGCAACATCCTGCTCGTGCTACGGTACCCAAAGACGCCGACGCTGACAACAACCAGCCCCGTGCACGCGGCGTGATGACGAAAGCACTAACGCCAAGTCTGATAGAGCCTGCCGACACCGTCCGCCTGGTGTCCCAGCTGTCCGGCAGCGGGTACCAATTCGACGACAAGACACGGAGCTTGATGCCGCTGCGCGGCGACAACGACGAGCACCCATCCTTCCATGAAGGCGACGCCATGGAGCACCACCGCCTGAACAGAGGCGCCTCTCCCGCGACATCGTTTACCAATCATTTCCCAGTAACCAGGTGATGGAGATCCTTCCAAACTGGGACTGCAAGGGGACCGACGAGTTCTGCAGCCGGCTGGGGCCGTTCGTGTCCAGCCGCAGCCGCCCTACCACTGCCATAAACACTACGGAGGAGGTGGACATGACGTTCACTCGTTCTACCATCGCGGTGACCGCCTCCAATGCGAAGTCCATGGGCGGCGGCATCGACGGCACGGCAACCGCGAGGGTGGCAGCCGTGTTCGCCACGCGCGCCGTGGGAGCATCAGCCCATGTCGAGGAAGCGGACGGGTCTGAGCAGCACGACCCTGTCCGCCGAGGGCGTGTGGATCCCGCCCACAGGGCGGACAGACATGGTGGCCTGCCAGGGCGCCGGTAAAGAAGCTGCCACTACCGCGGTGACCTCTCTCGCGCAGACGACGGTGTCGATGACTCGCCATGCCATCGCCGCCGACAGATCACCGCCATGGATCGGAGGAGCCATCCTCCGCTCTTGTTCCAGGAACGACTGTACGCCAGGTTTACTCCTCCCCTACCCGACGTCCGCGGGCGGCGCATGTCGTACATCTACACCAAAGGTCAATCAGGCTCGGAGCCGCCCGCAAGCAAAACCGACCAGATTTTGCGACAACTTCATTGCCAAGTCACTGCTCAGCTATCCAAGTGTCGACGCTGGCGCTGCCAATGGTGGCATTGCTGACATTGGGAGTCTCTCCAACCTCGCCGACGACCTTGACCTTCGCTATCCATGCATGGGGAAGCTGCGCCGATTGTGCCAGAATGGATCGATAGGTCGCCGATTCTTTGAACTCCGTGATACTCTCTGCGGCACCCTCGTCGGCGGACGAGCTACTCTCCTCATGTCCGCGTCCGGTCGGAGGATGCGCATCGCCGAACTGTTGAAGAGAGTCCATGGCGAGGAGAGGCGCAGATACTGAATGTGTCTCGCGGAGTTCATGGCATACGGAATTGCCGTCCAAGTCCGTGATGTCACTGGAGGGCGTGTATAACGCAGAGGATGGGCGAATGCACCTGATGGGGCTGCCGGGCCGTCCATGGCTCGCGCGCGGCGGCTTCCTGTCGATGAGCCAAGACCTTGAAGACGGATGGACTGTTCCATAGGGTGATTGTGGAGTACCCGCCGACGACAACGCGGTGGCTGATCAGCCGGCGGCAAAAGGTCTTCATCGCTAGCACCAGAGACGATGACGACCCACTACACTTCAACAGAACCGAGGTACACATGCTGCCCGTCATAAATCGGCAAACAGGGTTGGACATGGATCAGTTGCACGAGCTGGCAAATTTGATGGTGAAGGGGTTCCTATACATCATCGCACTCTTCGCTACCATCTGGGCTGCGACAATGTCTTCGCCGTGAATGCTCAGCTAGCCTGCTAGTTTCTCCCATGCATGCACACAGCACAAGATTCATGGCTTTTTGCTTCACTATATGCGATGATGCCGTGCATTGTAACAGAAACATTCACCTGACAAATCGTGACGTGTACCTGGTCGGGAGCCAGGAAGGCAGGAACGCCCTGTGCACAGTTCTAGTAACGGTAGATGTTTCCTGGAACCGTGAAATCCTCAATTTCATGGATCATTTTAAAGCTAGCAGTAAATGCAGGATTTCTTATTTTTCATGTACCTGAAAAATAACATCTATTCACACGACAGTGTGGTGAGCTTTTCACCTTTCAGATAAAGATCCAACGGTGCAGATTATAAACTAAATTAATTCACATAAAGACAATTAACAATAAAACATTTCTGCCTACAGTAAGACAATTACAAAATTTTTGGTCTAAATTTCAGTATAAAAGTTGATTAGTTGTGAATCCCTAGCCGCGCCGTCGCCGGAGCTGCATGCTAGTGGTTAAGCGGTAACTGAAAGAGGACCTATATGGCTACACAGGGTGAATAGCCTATTAAAAATTTGTACAAAATCACTAAAGAAAATTTGTTAATCCGATAAATAACTTAAATGCGGTTGCTCTAGCTTTTTACGGTTAGTCAAGCTAACTATTTAAAATTCTAATTGCTATGATCACTAATCCACATAATTGCTAGGTTGCTACCTAACAACTAGGAACACAAGCTAAACAAGCTGCTTAGTAGCAACTACACAGGATACTCACTAGCAAGCTACACAAATGAGCAATAAATATGAAATGTAAATGCTAGAGAGGGATTGGTCCTTTATACCAACACATCAAGGCTATGATCCAATCACCGAGGTAGAGGATGAACCAATCAACAATTTGAGCGAATCACCAAGAATGGATGAACACGTTGATTTGTTCACTCGGAGTTCACTTGTGCATCGACAAGCTAGTCTCCCGTTATGTCGACCGACACCTCGATGATCCCTTCGTGAGGCCCGCAAGCCAAACTCCCCGCAAGGCATCATTCACAAGTGTGGTACTCAACGACATGAGCAATCCACTAAAGTAGCAATTGGTCACTCCACGTGGAAGCTCAAGAACCCTCACCAAATTATCGGGGAGGTGGCCAAGTACAAGTCTTGCCAACGCCTCCAAAACCTTCAAGCCAACTAGAGTGGTACTCTAGAAAGAGTAAAAAGAACTACGCCGCCACAACAATCTTCAAGTGCCATTAGATGCAAACAATGCAAGCAAATGCACTAAGATGAGTTGGGAGGAGTGCTCTAGCTCAAAGGGATCACCAAGATGTTAGAAATGTCAAGAGAGTGTCCCAAGAGCCGACTACCACCGCCACCCCCTCAAACAAACTTGACCGCTGCGGGGAACACTTTCGTTGTCAAGCTGATCGCACGCAGGGCGTGCGGCACAATTGCTCTACTCTACAAAGTCACTTGAAAACTAGCGCTTGAAGGACACCGACACGCCGGTCCTCCTAACCGGACACATCCGATCGTTGTTCTCTAGAACTGCTCCTCTTTCTTCTCACCGCCCCGGCGTCCATGAACACCTAACGCGCCAACTCCTAGGCAAACACCGGTGCTTGAATCCGGTCTTCTCTTCACCGACGCATCTAATCAGGTCTCTCTCAGGCATGCCATGATTGACTTCGTGACCCGACTCAGTGGTGCTCATTATCGTAGATCATCCGGTGACCTGGCCGACGCCGATTGAGTCACCAAATCGCCTAGTCGGTGTTATCGCGCTGCGGTGCCCTCGAAGCCGGTGGTACCGTACACGCCCCGGCCAATGTGAAATCGGCAGACTCGATTCCTTTCTTCTTATCCCTTGCTTCCAACATGCTACACACTTGATGTATACTCCATGTTCATGAGTGTTAGCATTTGCAAAGCATTTTCAAGGGTTAGGAGTCATCTAACTAGGTCCTGATGCATCAACATGATTGATTATACTTTGTCAGACTTGATCAAAGTTTCCGAAGTATTTCTTCTCTTAATAGTTTGGCTATCGATCCTAAATTACTCGCACTCTCTATGGTGTTGTGAGTGTAAACGAAAAAATGGTCATATGGTTGTACCTTTTCCTTGCGCCCATTTTTGTTTTTCTCTTTCTTATTTTCTCCAAGTCCAAGCATTTGATCATTTTGGATCATATCCAAGCGTCCACCATGACCACCATGCTTCACCACTTAACTAGGATTCATCACAAACTAGATCACATTTAATCAAAGAGATTAGTCCTAGGGTTCCATTAATTAGGTAAAACCAAACTAGAGATCTTCCGTAACGAGGACAGCGGCGGTAGGGCCATCTCTCCCTACTTTCTTGCAACCATTTCCTCAATCCTCCTCTCTATGGCGGCATCGATTTGCTTCGTTGTGGCCGGTGGCCATTTCAGCGTTGGGGTGACTAGATCAGCATGCTCGCCTGCCAAATCCGGTGGTGGCTGGTCCAGACTGGCTTAATCTACGCGCGGTGCCGACCGGTTCTGGGGTCATGGAAGCCAGATCTGCGGGATTGGTGGCCCAAGCCACACGGAGGGCGTTCGGGCATGGTAGGGGCGCGGGAGTTGGCTAGTTGGGCGGTCGGGGCTTCTTCCTCCCCTTCCCTGACACCCAACTCCTCTCTGTCTTCTTCCTCCTCCCTTGCTGTCCTGTTCAGCTGGCTTTGGATGGTTCAAACGGTGGGCATCCTCTACGACGTGGTTGGACCGGATGCAATGGTGGTGGCAGCGTGCCTTGGCCTCCTTGGTGGGGGTTGGCTGCGTTGCTCGCGCTGGATCCGTGTGAAAATAGCGGAGGTTCATCACTAGGCTGTTGGCTCGCTTTCGATGGGGGATGATGCTGGATTGGTCAATAGGGGCTAGGGCGGTGGTGGGCTAGATGACTAGGGTTTCTTCTAATCGCGACCCACTTCTCCCCACCACCCGTCTTTGTCCTTCCTTGGGTTGGTTTCCCTCTAGTCAGGCTACCTTAGTGGGTCTCTAGCTGATGATGGATGAGTAGGTGGGGTGTAAGCCCGGACAACGACATATCTATGGATGCCGCCTTTCTCCTTGGAGGCATCTATTTTCTACATCTCCTATCATGCTGGATTTTGCAAATGAAAATCTTCCCCAATGAGCTAGTTTGTCAAGGCCGCCATGGCGGCGTTTCCTTCTTGAAGGCTTGCTAGGCGATCTAGTTTTCGCTGCGGGTCTCTTGCCATGTGTCATGGCCCTCCACAAGGTTGTCAGTTTTGGTCCAACAAGCTAAATTGTTTTCATCAGTTGGGTAGTTGTTGTTAGTTTGGTTGATTTGACCAAGTTGCAAGTGGCGCTTCAGTTAAGCACAATTGTGCAGAATGGGTAGGACAGTCATCTCAGTTGTATGATTTTTTCTTGCTCAGTTTCCATTCAAAAAAACAAGGCTAACACTTGCCTTTTTTTTCTTTCTTTCGTTTAATATAAATCGCGGCAAAGCTTTTGACGTCCTTTCTAAAAAACTTTCGATACGAAAAACAATTAACAAGTAACACAGTCGATAGACATGAATCTTGAAGCAAGCTTGATGACCTCAAACGTGGCCTAAACAAAGTGTAATAATAATCATATCCTTCAGTACGTGGCGGCGTTGGCAAACCATATCCTTCAGTACGCGTGCTGCAGCTTATTCCTCTCAGTCTTCATTGCCCATCCAATGATTTTGTAGTTCCAGCGCTGCTGCACAAAAACCACCGTAGCCACGAGGATTCCGACTACTGGAATCACCACGGTGCTGCCGTCCTTGTAGCAGCCCATGACAGGGGCGTGAGGGTTGGGGGCGTACATGTTAACTACAGGTGGCCGGAGGTAGCCGTAAATGCGTGGAAGCAACCACACGGTGGTGACGCCGGCGTAGTATCCCGCCGCGAGAGGCTTGCAGTTGACGCGCCAGACGGCATTGCCGATGACCTGAGGCAGCAAAAACCACTCCTTCACCACGCCGACATACCGCTCCACGACAGCGCAGTGTGTGCACATGTGCCAGGCGTACGATGAGCCCCCCTGCTGTTGATAGTAGAACGCCCCGGGCGGCGCCGACGTGCCATAGGTGCTCAGCCAGTGCACGGCGACGGCGAAGAAGAGGGTGCCCAAGTGCACACCAAAGCTGTAGAGCAGCACCATGGTGTCGTCGGGTACTCGATCCGGCGCACGCGCCCGCGCCCGGGCCCTCGACCGCCACACCTTCTGAGCGAGCCGTGCCGTGACGGCAAGCGCCACGAGGGTGAGCGCTTTCACGGAGCACTCCAGAATGTTCCAACCCATCTGGTAGGCGTAGGGCTGTCCATATGGTGACCAGCGTGACTGTGACGGCCACGCCGGCAGCATCTTTGCATCGGTGACCACCAGCGTCGCGGCGTAGCCGAGAGCCTGCACGCCGAGCATGGTGAGGAGATGTACGGCGCGACGTCGGCGTGGGACTTGATGTAGCGCAGCTGCCTGATGGTGGCGGCGATGGTGGCCGACAGCATGGTGATGCAGAGAAGCCCTCCACGACCGGCTCCGTCTGCTCGTGCTGCCGCTGGTCCCTGTATATGACGGGCTGCGAGTGGAGCACGGTCTTGTTGAAGTGTAGTGGGTCGTCGTCGTCCCTCGTGCTGGCGATGAAGACCTTTGCCTCCCCGGCTGATGAGCCACCGCGTTGTCGTCGGCGGGTACTCCACTGTCACCTCGATGGAGCAGTCCATTGCATCTTCAAGGTCTCTGATCATCGACAAGAGTCACCGTGGGGCGTGAACGCTCCGGCAGCCGATCAGGTACATTCGGCCATCCTCTGAGTTGTAGACGCCCTCCAATGACATCACCGGAAGTTTGTGCCATGAACTCCGCAGACACATTCAGAAGTTTGTGCTGCTTCTTTTTTTGATGGGATATGTGCTGCTTCTCCACAACATGGACTCTCGAAAATGGAATACTCTGGGCCTGGTTTGGGCGATACCTGTCTCGTCCAACCATGGTGCCAATAGAGAGTATCTGCAGTAGAAAGAATGGCCCCTCGATCCATTGCGGCACAAACGGCGGCTTCACAGTCAACTGAAAGCGAAGATCAAGGTCGTCGGCGAGGTTGGCGAGACTCCCCATCTCAGTCTCCTCATTGGCAGCAACACCAGCAGCAATACCCGGATAGCTGAGTAGTGACCTGGCAACGAAGCTGTTTCGTAATCCCCATGGTTGACTCGCTCGGAGTCGAAGGAGAAGCTCCCGAGCCAGTTCGACCTTGGTGTACAAGTAGGATGACACGTGCCGCAACAACGGGTGTTGCTGGTCCACCCGTTGCTGGAACAAGAGCGGAGGGTGGCTCCTCCCGTCCATGGCGGTGATCTGTCCGGCGATGATGCCACGGCTAGTCATCGACATTGTCGTCCGGACGGAGAGACTCACGCGGTAGCCGCACGCTTCCTTGGCGACGCCAATGCCAAGGCAGCCCACCATGCAAACCCGCCCCATGGACGGGATCCAGACGCCCTCGGCGGACAAGGTCATGCCGCTCATGCCGGTCCTCTTTGCCGCCGTAGGCTGATGCTCCCACGGGGCACGTAGCGGAACACGGCTGCCACAGTCGCGGCAGCCCGTCCGTCCATGTTGCCCGTGCTCAACGGCCTGCACTGCGTGCCCATGGTTACCGCGATGGCGGGACGAGCGAACGCCATGTCCTCCAAAGCTCTGCTTGTGGCAGGGGGCTCGGACACGAACGGCCCGAGCTTGCTGCAGAACTCATCAGTCCCGTTGCAATTCCAGTTTGGAACGACTTCCATGATTTGGCCGTTGACATTGGATTCGTGGATGAAGTCGCAGAGAGTCGGAGAATTGCCACTGTCCATGGCGTCGCCTTCATCATGGAAGGGAGAGTCGTCCTTGCTACACCATGCGACATCAGAGGACTCCGCATCTTCTTGCCGGAATTGGTAACCGGCGTCGTCGCCCCCGTACCCGCCGGGGCGCTGGTACTGGGACACCAGGCGGACGGTGTCGAAGTACGCGCCATTCGACTTGGCGTTCGTGCTCGCCATCACGCCATGGACGGCGCGAGCTGTCAGCGTCGGCGTCTTGGGGTACCGTAGCACGAGAAGGATGTTGCCGTCGGACATGACCGGCGGCTCCAAGTTGCTGCTGCCACCTCCACGATTCTTGGCCCAGTCCCACGGGTCCGTGCTGTTGCTTCCACGCACGGGGAGACGAGCGTCCCCGACCATACACAGCACCCTCTCGCCACCGCCATCGTCACGGTCACGGCCACCACTCCCCGGCGACGACCTCGTCTCGGTATACACGCCTTGGAACACTAGATGGAGCCTGGCGATCCCTGGCCAGAGCTCGAACTCCGGCGACTGGTTCGGTTCCATTTCCAGATGCGACCACCCAGTCCACCCTGAGCTGCAGCTCCGGTTGCGGGCGATGGTGAGACTAAGGAGGCCGCTGACGTTGAAGGCGGCCCGTGCACCTCGTCCTCGCCGTGGAACAGTCTCCACGTGCGTGAGCCTGAAGGACGCCAGGGGACCGCTTCAAGCAGCTCATCAGGACCGGCAGCCACCGCCGGATCGGCATAGCTCCCGTGAAACGGAAGTAGGGGAGCTTCGCCGGCGTCTTGGCTCCAGTCACCGTTCATGAAGGATAGCTGGTACATCAGTCTCCTGCCACGGTCGGCCTCGGTCTTGAGCTCGTCGTCCGCCGCTGCTGAGAGCACGGACTGGCAGTGCCGCTCCACGTCGGCGAAGCGGGTGTAGTCGTGACGGATGGGCATGGAATCGAACTTTGTTGGATTGGATGCGGAGGAGGCGGTGGAGGGACATGGCGAGAACAAGGCAAGATTCAGCAGCAAGGTGGTGACAATCTTGGCGGTCTCCATGGATGGGGATGCAGAACTGTACGGAAGCAGCAAGTTCTAAAATGCTTAGTATTGTCGGGTGAGCACCACAGCTCGTACTACACCGTACCGAAGTACCTAGTTGACCATGGAACTGCAACCTACCCACATGTCCTCATGTGCCTTCGAATCTCCAGGATCAAGCATATAACTCAAATAAAGAAGCGATCAAGATACGATGCGAGAAACCAGGCAACCTACAACCAGAATGGTTGTTGAACTTGTGCAAAATGACAACTTATTTCAGACACAAAACATTGTACAACAAACTGTAATAGGTGGTTGACTTGACAAGAAATAAATATGCTCTTCCAGTGGTGCAAAAGTAGTTATTTTGTGGGAAAAGCTAAATCATATTTCCGAGCAGCTGTGCATTTTTTTTCAAGGTCAACTTTTGGGAGGATAAAATCATCTCAAAAGTCACACAACTAGCGAAGCCCATTATTTCGAGTCCTATAATAGCAATTATCCCTCTCCAACAACTCTGGAGATGCTCCTACATCACCCACCTAAAGTCGACACAACTACGCTTTGCCCCTGTAGCAGAACCTGAGCTCAGCTAAATCTCCTGTCAAAGAGGCATTTAGAAGCTCTTTTAAGCGTCAAGGGGTTCATAGCGCAATGGCAAAGATCATTGGTTGGGGGGCTCCCCACCCAGGGTTCAAATCCTCGGTGCGACACATTATCCCTGATTTATTTCAGGATTTCCGGCGCCAAGATTAAGTGGTAGGCGACGCCCCCGCCGACAGCGAGGCGCCTGTGGTGACTTCGCGTGAACTTCAAGATTGCCGCTCAGTCCTTCAAGGTGCTCATAGGGTAGGGTTTGCGTGCACGTGTGTTCATAGGGGGTGAGTGTGCGCGGGCGTGTTGAGCTGCCTCGCGTTGTACTGTGTCATCTCAAAAAAAAAAAAAGAAGCTCTTTTAAGCCCATTTTGGAGAAGATGAAGCTTGGGGAAGGGGATAAGTTCAAGGAGCAGTTGCGATTTAATACGGAATATAACATCCGGCTAGCCCGTGGGGGTGTGCTGCCTTGCCGATGGCTAGCGCTCGCACCGCTACTCGGTTGACGGAGACGGAGGAGCCTGAGAAAGTTTGTTTCGGGTTGGAAAAGAAATGGGCAGGGACCAACAACCGATTTGCAATCGAACAGACAACATTGCAAGTTTGCCAAATCGGACAGCCAGAGATCTAACGGGTGACGTGACCCTATCCTTAGCCCCCTTTAGGGGCATTAATAGTAGAGGGTACTTATTGATAAATAGTTGAAGATAAAAATACAGGATGTCTGCTGTCTGAATGTATTTGAAAACAATTTGTTGGAGAATGAAGATTGAAGAACCAACCATATGTGCTCATATGCCTCTCTGCCTACAGGATCAAACATGATCATCTTGTCTGTTGGACCAAAAGGCCACAACAGACTGTGGAAGATGCCCTCCAGGATGTCACCATGCCAACACAAGCTCTGGCTGACAACGCAACTTGAGTAGCTGTAAACACACTAGCTACAAGCTAGTAGTTGTAGCTCCCTACCCTCCCCAAAGTCGTCCATACTCAGTTTTTTTTCCACACCGGCGGCCACCGGTTTTGTTTTTCTTTGTATCTTTTGTAAATATAGCTTTGTGTTATTGGAATGCTTGCTAGTTGCCCCCTGCCAGTTTCTCTAAAAAAAAAAAAAAGAAAGACTAAGAGCATCTCCAACAGTTATGCAAATGAGTTTGGCATTTGCATTTTTTGTCAAAAAGCTCTAAAATGATGCTCCAACAGTTTGGCAAACCGTTTGGCATTTTAGTGAGTTTGGCACTGCGCGCACACTTCTGCGTGTTGGGAGCTTTGGCATTTGACATGCATGACGCCTTGTATGACCTTTGTTGAACACTATATTTAGCTAGAGTCTCACGAGTGGTGTCCACGCACAAAACCCAACTACCGATCTATTCCCTGGTCACTTTTCTTATTTGCCAAACCAAAATTGCCAAACTATTGCGTAAGACCTTCTTTTTTACTTGGCATCTACAGTTAGGAGTTGGCAAACAAGGGCAATTGACAAACCACAAATGACAAACTGTTGGAGTTGCTCTAATGCCTTATTTAGTTCACTAAAAGTGAACCTAAAAAAATACTACAGCATTCCATCGCATTGAATTTCTCAACACATGAATGGAGCATTAAATGTGATGAGATCGGGGCGAGGAACGATGAACGTAACACGCCATCAAACACACGCATTACAGGGGACACAAGAATTTTAATGTGGAAAACCCTCCAAATGTGAGAGAGAAAAAACCACGGTATTCTCGTGTCGGGTCGGGTTACAATGCCATGCGGCCGACACAAGATATATGATCTCCGTAAAACCTTCCTAAGCACACATGACTATTCTTAGCTGTGGTAACATGCAGACCACCAAAATTACTCCATGGTTGTGCGCAAGTAGTGTGCACGAAGACTAAGCATGGCGCACGGCCCACATCAATGGTTACATGCAACCTCATCTCTCTCTCAGCCAACCATATCCAGATAAATTTCCTTTATACGCCCGCAGTTATTAATAGAGAAAGTTAGTTGAATTTGGAGCATCTTCAACAAACTCCACCTTGAGACAAATTCATCTTGCAACATAAATCAAACACCTTCATCCTGAACATAACAAAGAAAAATATTCTAGCGCCAAATAGCCTCTTGGGCTAATCCACTAAACCAACTAAGCTTGAGCACAACTCAAACTTAGCAACAGGAATAGGTTTAGTCATCATATCAGCAATTATCATGAGTACCGATCTTGCGCACCTTTAACTTACCATCTTCGATCACATCACAGACAAAATGGTACTTGATGTCAATATGTTTAGTCATCTCATGAAACATCTGATCTTTGGTAAGATAAATGACACTTTGACTATCACAAAATAAATTAATGCAAGAATCAACTCCACATAGCTCAGCGCACAAACTTTTTTAGCTAAATTAATTCCTTGCACGCCCTAAAACAACCATGTGTACGGCCAGTGGTATACAAAGCCACAATAGATAAAAGTAGCCTTCCAGCCACAAAGATAACTACCAACAATGAACACATAACCTGTGAGTGATCTTCATCTATCAACATCAGCAAAGAAAAAAATCAGAATCCACATAACCAACAAGTTCCTTTTCCTCAGTTCTACCAAACTTCAGACAAGAATCTGCGGTGCCTCCGAGGTACCTAAAAATCCACTAAACTTCCTCCAATGTTCTTTACCATGATTAGTCATATATCTACTAACCAAACTCATAGCATAAAAATAAATCCGATGAGAATAGACCATGGCGTACATCAAAGAACTTAACAACACTAGAATAAGGAACCCTTGACATGTATTCAATATCCTGATCTGTAGTAGCACACCGAAAGCAGCTGATAATTTAAAGTGAGGCGCAATAGGAGTACTAACAGGCTTAGCATTATTCATGTTGAAACGCTGAAGAATTTTCTCGAATATCATTCTCGCCGACTAAGATATAGCACACCAGATTTTTCGTCTCTAGTAATTTCCATGCCTAAAA
>JADLZK010002782.1:0-11170 GCA_015847255.1 Hyparrhenia diplandra
CTTCTTCTCTCCTCAATACTTCTTCTTCTAAGTCAAGAACAGCTGCAATGGCGAGCCATGCCCTCTCTCTTTACAATTACGCGTCGCTCACTTTGCACCCTCAATGAGGATGACTTGATATTCCCTAGTGATGAGGTTGAACCGTCCTCCATTAAGCCCCTCTTGCCGTGCTCCCTCCCCCACGCCACTCATCTAGTGGAGGGAACAACTATGTGTCCGGGCAGATCCGTGACACGCAAAAGTATCCTTGAAGCGCCCACCTCGCCCTACGGTGGGCACCACGAGGCGTCAAGAGGAAGGAGCCCGAAGCAGTTGGCGCCCATACCACATCGACAGAGACGTCCTCCTTCCATACTTCCGACTACAGCTACCCGTACACCGTTGTCGGTGTCGACATGCCCCCATAGGGCGTGGGAAAGGGCTTATGAAGAAGCCAACTCCTACTCCGGCGATTTCTCCAAGTGCTCCCGCCCATTATCCCTCGGGTGAATCCTAGAAAGGCCCCGAATGTTGTTGAAAGTCGCCGAGTAGCGAGGGCCCTATGAGGGTACCCCCCGTGCTACACCTAGGAAGGCTCCCAATGTTTTTCGAGAGCCGTTCCGAGGGTACTCCATCACCGCACACAGCTGGGAGTAGCATGGTTCCTAAGGTCCCTTCGCTAGCAACCTTAAACGCTAGAGTCAACTCTCTAAACAAGGCTAGTGAAAACCTTAACCGCCAGAGGTAGAAGGGGCAGATTTAGAGAATGCAAGACATTAGGAAAGAACTAGACTCTTTACGCCTTTAACTTCAAGACTAAGGCTGGCTAGGGTCGCTAGAGGCGCTAACTTTGAGAACACGCCCTACGGAAGCCACGCTTAAGATGCTCTACCTCTCTATCAATAATTAGCGCACTAGTTTAATTTTCAGTATTTTCCCTTCCAATCATTTTGTAATTCCTTCAAAGTGTGCGCTTGATTTGAATTATTAATTCAATAAAAGTTTTGTTATTATATTATTGTCTATGTCTCCACTTGTTTTTGTCCTCGTGCAAAAAAAAAAAAAATTAAAAATAGGTACAAAAACAAGTGTGGGGGAGGCTCACAAGTCAAAGGTACTTGATTTATTAAAATTAAATTTTGACTTGTGACTTTTCTTTAAGTGCTAAAACCTGAACCAAGTTAGCAAAACTCCATCTCTTTATCTACCAATTGATACATAGCATGCATACATTTTATTCTTCTTCGCCAAAAACGGACTTTTGTTGAGCAACTATCCATTAGGGACCCCATGCTTGTCTAAATAATTGATCTTTGTGATATGGTAGAATGACTTGACACTTGCTCTCTTTTGCAATAAGACTTTTGTTTTATCTTGAAAATTTAAAATAAAGCATGCTCATGGTTTGACTTAGCCAAATCCTACCAAAGCCCTGAATAATGACATGATTATCCACTATAGCTACTTCCCTCTTTGCATTGAGTTTTGTCGGGCTCCGTTGATCTGCGTTGAGAGAGGCTCATACTCCCAAGATCGAAAAAACACGTACACCCACATATACACGCCGGTTCTCACAATGAGAATTGCGCACAACATGCATCTTTACCATCCACCAAATAAATACTCCATTCTTTATACCACGATCATCTCACATTTATCAAGAAAAATGCAGAGAAAGATATTTCCCTGCAGAAAAAAGAAAAAAGAATAAGAGATGAAAAATGGACACGTGTCCGAGGGCGAGTAGAGCCCACATCTCTAAAAAAAAAAAAAAAAAAAGAAAAAGAAGGCAAAAGAAAAGTAGCCTGTATCTCTCTAGAAGCATACAAAAAGAAGGGGAGAGGATCATGAGTCAAGGACTAACCTCAAAGAAAATATATATCATCAATATTTTCCACACACTTTTTGCACGTTTTCGATCTAAGGGTATGGCACCTCTTTCCAACGATCCGAGCTTGACGACAAAACATGCGAGGAGAATGCGTATGCATCACTCCATTCAAAGATCCACAAAACCCCGCAAAATAGGATGAGTGAGAGTGAATCAAACAAGAGTGCTTTGAGAGGAAAATTCAAAACAAGAGTGATTTTTGTGAGAGTCGATACCATAAAGAGCAACGCTATTTCTTTCAAAAATTCAAAAACTTGCCAAGTCTTTGAGCATGAGTAGTAGCAAGAAGATAGAAGTTCATGCTATTCCATTGCTCAATTATTCTAAGATAGCTTGGTAGCCACCATGAATGCTCACAAGGCAGGTAAGGCTTGGAATAACCTGTATGCAAGCTTACATCTTGGAGATTGAACCACTTTAGTCCTGTGCCTTCACTTTCGAGGGACGAGTAAAGGGCTAAGTGTGGGGAGTTTGTTGTGGTAACCAATTGCAAATTAAACACCGTCAACACAACACCAAAACAACCTAGAAATAGGGATTTCAACTAACATATTCCAAAGTTTTGGTGTTTACTTGGACTTGCAGGTACCAACTCAAGAATAACCACTTTGGGCCAAAAATACAAAGAAAAAGAAATAAAAACCAACAAATAGAAAAAGGCCCAAAGAAGCAAATGGCAAGCCCAAACAAGAATCGAGGCCAAAAACGTCAAAACGGGCGGGGGTCAAGACCACGGCACGACTTTTCACAGCAAGGGAGGCCCGACTGCCGAAGCTCCGAGCCAGGCCGGTCCCGGGCGCGCCACAAGCGCACTGTGCGGCCGCGCCCTGGGCCGAGGCGGTTCGGGCCCAGCCGAGGAGGCGGTTTGTTACCTTCCATAATGGGTACTACCGACGTTGGATGGTCGGTTTGGCGATTTGGAAGGTGTTCCTAGGTCGGTTTTGGTGTTTTTAGCACTTAGGCCCCTCCCCCCTTGTGTATAAATAGCTTCCTCCTTCACCTCTCTACACAACAATTCTAAGGAGAAACCAGTCCACTTGTGCAAGAGAGTAGAATTAGTTCTTCTTCTTCTACTTCTTCTATATCTTCTTCTAAATTCTAGAGAGTGGGAGAGGGAAAAGCTAGAAAGAAGCTTTGTTCTTTCTACCCGGAGTTGCCCGGTTAAGCCTCGGTGTTCCGCGGTTCCTAGGAGGGCCAGTCTTAGGACTTGTCATTATTTGCCCGGCTTGTACCTCTGCAAGCTACTTACACTTTGGTAAGAAGTCTTGTGATTATCTTGAAGCTATTTAATTTCCTCGTATATTTCTTAGCTGTTGTAAACTTGCTTGGGATTGGTAGATTGTCTCGTTAAGGCGTTAGTTCTTGGTGAAGGAACTCTTTGACCGGGGAACCTTGGCCAACATCAAGAACTGTGACCAATAGTGTAAACGTGGTGTTTGGACTAGCGTTCACCTACCTTTTTGCGAAGCATCCCACGGTTGAGGGGTAGGCGGCTGGGTCGTGACAAGCCTTGGACCGTCCCTTAAAATCCCCCCGCGTTCGGGCCGTGGCGTAGAGCTAATTACCGGACCGCCGCGGTTTGGGCGAGGGCCGGTGCCCGAAGTGAGTAGACAACGGACTTTAGAAATCACTGCACGGAAAACTTAGCCTATAGATACCTCGCTACTCTTAGAAAACAAACCCTTGCCTTAGGTTGACACGCACGAGGAAAAGCCATCAAGGCGACCCTTTTTGTGTAAAATACGATACCCACCTTACCACCGGGTGAAGTGCTACAACGGTATTTCCGTGCGCTTGCGGATTTCTCTCGTCAATGCGTTAAGAAACACCAACATGGATAAGGTTAACTCTAACATGTTTGATTCTTTATTTATGAGCATGCCATAATTAAGAAGAAGCTTAATGAATGATAACTTACCTCAAGATGTTACCTTTTATTAGAGTGTGACGGCATCGTAACAACTTGTGGTGGTTCTTTCTCTCTCGCTTGGAGCTTTCCTTATGTTGCATTTCCTAAGGCGCAATCACTAGAGAGACAGTTAAAAACCCATCCCCAATAACAGCGCTGAAATACGCCGCCGACATCCCCAAGTGAAACCACCATGTCGGTGATCCGAGCGGGGAACGTCAACGGGATAGATCTTGCCATCTTAGATATTTCATCCGCAGTTTAACGGATCTATCATTGTAGCATTTCACGCGGAAGTATTCAGTGGTATCGTTATTTATATTTTCCCAAAGGAAGGCATGTGTTTATTAAGCTAGCATGGCATCCGAATAGAGGAACATGTGTTTGCTTAGACCAAATTGTTCATAACGAGGGTAAGCAATAGCGGTTTATAGATAGTGTGACACACACTTAAGAATCCACCAAACAAAGGATATAGAAAATAGATAAAGAATAAATGAATAACCTAATGGAGTAATCTTAATGTATCTAGTCATGGCCATACAAATGAATAGTTAGGATCATATGCAAACATGATTTAAGCATGGTTAAGTCTAGGATACCTAGGGAGACCCCACCGGGAAGTGCGCTTCCCACCGAGGCATTTGCGAACTCCTACAACACATACGAGCGTGGGGGGATTTCAAGGGGACGGTCAAGGCTTGTCACGACACGGCCGCCTACCCCCTCAACGTGGCATGCTCTCATATTCGCAGGTGTCGTAATACCCGGGCACCATGACGCGATATCGAGCACTACTCTTGTCCCCCCCGGGATCCCCACTTCGCCGAATGGACGGACTAGAACAAGAGCAAACCCGAAGGAACAACGAACCGATATCCCACCTCTAATCAAGTTAGACATATGATGATCGATGATGAACCGATATGAGCATGTCAAGATTATGATATGTAAACTATATGCTAGTTCATATACCAACACAATAATCATAAACAAAACTATACTCTAGTTCATAAGTTAGGCCAAGAACATAGATATAAGACTTGCAAATAGAAGAATGCTCCATTGAGAAGATATATTACCAAGGTACTTTCTTCTAGGAGACAAGCCCTCCTTGTAGCTCTTCTACTCCAAGTGCTAACCAAGAACTAAGAAGAAGAAGAAGAAGTAGAAGAAGAGAGAGAGGTAGAGGTGGTAGAGAGAGGAAGAATCTTTGGTTCTTTCGGACTCCAAGTGGTGTGTGTTGAGAGAGGAAGAGAGGGGGGGACTACTTATACACTTGGAGGAGGGGCCTAAGTGCTAAATTACACCTAAACCGGCACAGTGCACGCCGTAATTAGACCAAACCGACCATCCCACGTCGGCAACCCCCATAAGGCAGGTTAATGAACCGCCTCCCCGACGGGGGCGAAACCGCCCGAGGGGAGGGTGCGGCCGCTTTTGGGTGCTTGGCGTGCCCCCAGGCTCGGCCCGCCCGAGTCTCGGTGGGTCGGGCGTCCTTCGTCTTGAAAAGTTGTGGGCCGGGCTTTGCTCGGCCCAATTTTGATGTTTTGGGTCGATTTGCTCGGGCTTGTGTTTTGCAATAATGCGCTTTCCCGGATGGCGTGATTCGGCCAGTTTTCTACTTGCTTTTTTATTATAAATCAAAAATAAAATACTAGACACTACAAGTGGAATTTTATTAGTAATAGATGTATATGAGTATAAAAGGTATAGTTTTACTCCCTTTATGGTAGTAAGTTGACGGAAAAAATATGTAGTTGGTTACCATCAACAAACTCCCCAAGCTTACCCTTTGCGGCGTCCTCGAGCAAAAAAGATAAGTATTTGGTTGTTGATCAGGAGTTGCTACTATGCCGATTATGTTTTTCAATTGTCGGGGTTATAATAAGATTTTCTACTATAGTTTGAATAAAATGGCATGCCTTTGCTCACCCTTTATTACCTTTCATCGTAGCGGGGCTTTTTAGCACGTCTCAAAGCCTTGGCGGTTGCCAGGATAGAACGGTTATAATAGAAATACTTTTCATTCATCCTTTTGATCAACTTTTTATCCGGGATTTATTTATTTAGATAGTATTTGTTTTTCGAGAAAGTATGGGCTTTAGTGCTATATATATATATATATATATATATATATATATATATATATATATATATATATATATTTGGAGAGGTGGGCTCTACTAGCCCTAGACTTTTGTCTTTTATTTCCTTTCTTTTTTTTTTTTTTTTTTTTGGAGATGTGGGCTCTACTTGCCCCGGACACATGTCCATTTTTCATCTCTTTTCCTTCTTTTTTTTTTTTTAGCATAGCCCATATCTTTTCTCTTTTCTTTTAAATTAGATTCCAGGATGTCAAGTTTCTCTTCTGAACGAAATCATAGCAAATCTATTTGTACCATATCATATTTGGCAACAACTTAGACTAGATAGAGCTTATGCAACCCACATGAATCGAGGTTTTTTTTTTTCGGGATGAGTTTTTCGGACTTAGCCACTAAACCCAAACTTTAGAGAAATTGAATCATAAACTAGGCACAGTGCAAAACATAAGACAGAGCAACTATTCATCATTTCAACAAGGGACTAAAACTAAACTTTTCCATAACTCATATAAATAAGCATTAAGGCACATAGAAGAGCTACTTATTCTATTTTTGGAATTTTTTTTTTTCAGGATGCAAGATTGCTGAAATTTAAACATGCTAAAGCAAAATAAAATTTGATGAAAGAAAATATGCAATGCAATGATACCGGGGGGGGGTCCTCCCCAAGCTATCACGGAGGCCTACTTGATTGGGATCAAAGCCTTGGTGCCTCCGAATGCTTCCTCGCGCTGGCGTTAAGTAGCCATGCTTGCCTCGAAATTTGGTCCCATCGTTGCTTGTTCCGTATTCCCGTTTTGCCGCCACCGATGGGTGTTCTCGCACATGAGTGTTAAGTGTATGCTCAATATTACATTGCAAACGTCGAGGTTCTGCAGCCTGCACGTTGATAGCCTCCAATCTGGTATACCGATGGCCTTGGTTGGACTTCTCGAGGCATACCCCTGAGCTGCCGGAAAGGTCCACCATGTTGGCCCTCCATGCTTACAATCTCCTTCAGGCCACTCGATGGTGTAAGCGTCATAGGCGGAGGTTCCCACCTTGGATCATACCCGGCATAAACCCCGGGTCCCCATAGGATAGAATCCTCCCCCGCCGGAACGTCTCAAGCAGTCGTGGTGGTGGCGCCGGGTATCTTTGCATGGGAGCTTGATCCAGCCTCGTCCTCCCCGACACCGCGTGTGGAACTGCTCGGGCGTCTCTCCCCGTACACTATCGCCAGCCTCGAGCTCAAAGTCAAAGGCGGTTTTTTATACAACTGTAGATCCGGGTTAGGTAACCGAATCACGGTTGTATAGCCAGAAAAAATATGTGCAAGCTCTCCCGCCGGTAGTGTCTTTGCTAGGTGCCCAACTACTAGGCATGACGGGCATCCAAGACTTGAGCGGGGGTGTGGAAATGTACTCAATATGTTCGTTGTTCAATGCCCCAATGCAGAAGGTTTACGCGTGTGATAATCGATGTGCGATTGGATCGAACAAGCAACTTTGGTGATACTATGATGAAGGTTCCTGCACATCTCTACCATGGGGCTACCTTCATCTTATGGACAACGGCATAGAGAAGCTTGAGCTCAGTCTCATTTACCCATCTAACCCCGTGCCTAGAAAACAGTGCCAAAGACATCCAGCGATGAATAAATCTAAGTGATGGGTGCTGGATTTGTGAGTGGCGAGGCTAGAAGACACCGGTCTCGTGAGCACCGGTAATCTCTTCCCAAAACTAGGGTCGAACAAAGCCGGGCAAAGCAGCATCCAAATCTAATACACATTTGTAACTAAAGCCCAAGTGACTAGCTAGTTCCGCCCACTTGATATGATAAGAACGACCGAAAAAGGTGGAAAGAAATTCTAGCTTGTCCTCTACCAAAGTGCATAGAAATGAATTGTTAGGTGACGAGAACCTTCCTCCTCGAGAGGGGGATAATCCTGCCACCCTACTGCTTTCCAAATAGTACGGAGTTCATCGTCCATACCTATTTGTTCGAGAAGGTCGGAGTCGATCCCGGGCGTGTGTTGGAACACACGATCCTTGAGTAGGAGATAGGCTTGCATCTCCCGGGTTCCCCCGATGTCGAGGTATGGAGCGCCGGCTTGGCCGAGTCGGGGAGCTTGAGCTTTTCCTCCCCGACCGGTGCGGCATCTTCTTGCATGGGGAGCTTCCTTGCTCGCCGAGGTTGAAGGAGCTCGTGCTTGTGTGCTGCGAGCTACGCCTTGATGATCGCCTCAACTTGCCGAAGAATTCCCGGTTTTTCTTCATGGCTACCGCAAAAACGATTGAGCGAAGTCCTCGGGTGTGCAAGGGTTAGATGAAAGTATGAACTTTCACACCCGTGATCTTGCTCGGCACAATATTTTTGGTGGAGAAAATGGAGTGTAGAACAAAGTGGGAGAGAGTGTGAGAGTGATAAAGAATGAGAATGGGAGGTGTGTGCTCTCACACCGTCTTTCAAAGCTACTTATAGTAGCAAACGGCCGGGGCGCTGCTTTCACAACGGATAGGAGTCGTTGGTGCGAAAGGGGCTCGCGGCTCAGCCCGAGGGGCGGGCGCACCTTGGGGTGCGCCCGGCTCCCGCCCGAGGCCGCCGCATTGGATTTTTGGTGGCGGGCGGCACAACGGTCACTTTAAAAGTTTGTGACCGTTGTTTGCTCACGCTTAGTTCTACCGTTTTTCTCCCCTTTTGATTTTCTCCAAAAATTTTCAAAATTTTGCTTTTGTTTTTTATATATACTAAAAATTTATTTAGAAAATATATTTTATTTAGGGAAAATATTTTTCTTAGTTTTTCATAGAAGAATTTATTTTATTTATAAAGATTGTTATTTTAGTTTTCGAAAATATTTACTTATAGATTTTATGTAATAAATATTTTTGTTTCATTTTGATAATAAAATATTATATATAACATATATATATATATGTATATATATATATATATATTTTAAATATAAATTTTTTTTTTTTTGAGGGCAGGTTATTTATAGTCACTGTCTAACTCTCCCTCATTTATTGGCGGGAGGCACTTTCCCGGGTCTCTGAGTCGATCCTTTGATGCACCATCTTGGCTTTCTTCGCTTTGTTTTCTTACGGGCACATCGCCTGTTGTACCCAATAAATGGGCATTTAGCCGCTTTACTCTCGGCGTGAAAGACTATGAAGCCTTTCCCCATGCAAATATCAGCTTTGGTCGTATAGAGAAACGGTCTCCCCGGGAGGGAGACATTATCCTTTGATGGGCCCATATCCGGGATCACAAAGTTCGGGGGATGTAATTCGCATCAGTATTTTGACTAGCACGTCTTCGAGTATTCCTTCCGGCTGCCTTGTTGATTGATCTCGCCATTTGGAGGACGAAATTGGCGGGAGTAAGTGTTCCTCCATGAATTACATTGAAGGTGGCCTTGGACATCACATTGATCTTGGCCCCAAGGTCACTGAATGCATTGACGAAGGCATGGGGCCAATAGCGCGGTGATAAGCGGGCGCCCAAGGTCGCCCTTCTTGGCAATGAATGGCGAGCTCACGGGGATCTTCTTTAGCTCATCGGGTTGATCGAGCCTCGGAGATATCATGTTAACCGACTCGTGCGGGGGTCTCGAAGTTGCCCCGGGATCCCGCCCTCGAGTCGTTAATCGGGTACTTGTGCGCTATTCGGGCCAGCTTGTGTTTCTATCATCTTGTTGAAGCTTAGCCGGTTCTTCACGGTGATGTCAACCCTTCGAGCTTATTGTTCACTCCTTCTAGGATCTTATCCGTTTGGCTTATCTTTTTGGTAAGATTTTCGTTGATCTTGGCTTGGCCCAATACAGGTCCTTCAATGACGCGCACCCGGAGTTATAATTGGAGTTGTACCCAAGTTGCCTTGGAATGGTCGCTGGGATCGGGTTGTTCTAGCCTTGCTGAAGTTTGGCGATACCCGTTCTTTGTTGTTGATGAATGCGGCTTCTTCACGGGTCTCGGGGCAATTATTTCTGAGTGGTTAACTTCACCACATGTCTCACATGTCATGTGAGCATCTGCGGGTATAAACCGGGCGCTTTGATTCCGACCGGCCGCCAGGCGCTCTTCCGATTTTCTTCAAAGAACAGATCTATTTTTGCGGCAAGCAAATCCGCCTCCTTCACGGGATGCATGCCTTTTTGTGTTTTGGCCGCGGTTCTGTCCTCCCCCGGCTACGGTTTTGCCACCATTTTGTCGATGAGGGCTGTTGCCTTATCGATGGTGAGCGATAAAAAGCGCCACCGCCGGCCGGGGCGTCGAGGTGCCCCTTTGATATGGCCGTGAGACCATTGTAGAAGTTCCGGAGCACCGTACCAATTCTCCATCCCGTGATGTGGGCATGCCGAATGTATTCTCGCGGCCTTTCCCCACGCCTCGGAATGGGTTCCATTGATGTCTGGCTGGAAATTGGTGATCCTCCCCTCGGGGCATTGGTTTTGCCCATGGGGAAGAACTTAGCGAAGAACGCCGTGGAGCACTTGGCCCACGTGTTGACGCCTTCCTTGTCCTTGTAGAACCATCTTGTTTCGCCTTCCCCACGAGGGAGAAAGGGAACAAGCGGAGCCTCGATGACATCGGGCTCGGACGTCCTTGATGATGATGGTGTCGCGCGGCTCAAGGAAGTGCCGAGATGAGCATGGCGCCCCTCGCTAGGCAAGGTCCATTGGAATGGACCGCCTCGCACTATGGTGATCGCCCCGGATTACGCTTCAAAGTTCTTGTCCGCCATATTAACCACCGCCCAAGGGGCACGTTACGTTGGCTGGCGGGGAGTAGAGAAATCGCCAAAATGACTTTTGGGCCATAGCTTACGGTTCGGTTGGTGCATGGGGATGTCGGTCTCGACCGCCGGGGTTCCTACTTGAAGAAGAAGCGGCACGAGACTGTTCTTCCTTAGGAGTGCCTCCCGATCGGAGATGAAGTTTTCCGCCCGACATACACTATCCCGTTTTCATCCACAAATGTGAGAAAACATAAAAGATTAGTCCGTATGAGCAAATGGTAGCCACGCACACACGTGCATATTCATAGCCGACTAGTTTATTGTTTTTTTTTTCACAATGCCTTCCCCGCAACGGCGCCGTAAATGCTTGTTGCATTTCTTAAGCGCAATCACTAGAGACAAAGGTTAAAAAACCCATCCCAATAACAACGGCGCGAGAAATGCGCCGCCGACATCCCTAAGTGAAACCACCATGTCGGTGATCCGAACGGGAACGCCAACGGGATAGATCTTGCCATCTTAGATATTTCATCGCAAAGCGCACGGATCTATTAGCATTT
>JADLZK010002784.1:0-71207 GCA_015847255.1 Hyparrhenia diplandra
TTTGTCAACATTATTTCATTTTCGAGATAGAAGCGTGGCCATCGCTCATGGCGCATGGGCGCGCGCAAATCCTGTACTCTGAGGAGGTTGGAGCACTGGTTGTTGTTTCAGGCAGCCAACGTGACTAAACACGGTCTCCATGAACAATTCTTTTTGGTGACGAACAAATACAATCAGCGAGTTCCATGAACAATGTCAACTATATCATTAAAAAAGATGCGAAAAAAGAACATCTACTGTCCTGACGGTCATTGGCCATTAAATCAATAATAAACATTCATTTTATTACATTAATACATGGTTAAGATCAACCAAAATAAGCATAGGGGTTACTACTAACAAGTTCCACAAGTTTTGGTGGTCGAAACGTCGGATTGTTTTGCGTGATATACTTAAAATGATGCGTTAAAGGTTTTTAAATAGCAGCGTACAACTTCGTGGAACTTGGATATAAAATACTCCCTCGGTTGGTATTAGAAGTCGTTTTGGGCGTAGTTTGGGTCAAACATTAGGAATATAAATCATTAATAACTTTTAAAGTCGTTGAGTTTGTAAATGTGAAAATTATATGAATAGATTTGTGTTAAAATACTTTGATAAAAAGTATACATATCTCACATTTACATAAATATTTTTTTGTAATAACAAGTGGTCAAAGTTTTGTTTTGGAGACAGGTCGCTTTATGCAAGCGACTTCTTCCAACCGGAGGTATATTAAAATATATTAATAACTTCTGTACCTCCGGCTCAGCCATTACATCCAAAACAGGCGGCGTACGGTCTGGATCGGTCATTCCGTCAGTATGTACTATATCATGCATTGCTCTCCGTCCTACGTGCTGCTGTCGACTGTATGTCGTGTTTTATTTCTAGGACAGGTATATATTTATTTTTGCCGCGCTAACTTTAACAAATATAATGTTTCACTCACTCTCAAATCAGTCAAAACAACAAAGAAATTAATTAAGAGCAACAGAGGCACACGAATGCGGCGATGTTTCATTCACGATGATGATATATGTTTCCCTCACATTGTCAATCACAAGAGAGAGGATTCACTCATGGATGATCGTATTGATGCCGTCAGCACCGTTACGCCAGCGAGAATGACGCAACAGAGCAGAGCTCACGTACAACGTCTCTCTCTGATCTTCTGCCGGCTGGATGGTCAGCTTGACCTGCTACAATTTATTATCATTGTTACATTGATGAATTCTTCTTCTTAGGATCGTGATTAATTAGCAACACTAACTCAACTCAGTAGCAGAAACACCAGAGTACATGCCACCCGTGTAGTAGCCGACGTAGAAGCTGATGAACTCAGTCCTTTCATTCATCACCAATCACAATAAAATAGTCGACGGTGCTGGCGTCCTCATCGTGGGTCATGTTTCTCCATGGAGGCATCTCCCACCTTGCCTGAAGTTTGGTCATTGGGTGAAAACTCGAACTAAGTGATCTTGGGGTCGCATATAGTAGGATCGAACGGCCGCTCGCGTCGCTCCTCTGGGGCAACTCAATGTGAACGTCAATATGTGTGCAGCCCCCTCCACTCTCTCTCTCTCTCGCGCGCGCACACGTTTTTTGTACAGTACTAACACCAACAAATTTGTTCATCACTAATGTATTTAGCTCTGCTGTATCCATAATCCTTGATTTCCTTATCTCATCAAATGCTCGTAGCGGATCATGGCATCCTCTCTTGGATCTCCCTCATGCTTCTTTTTCTAGCCCACTAGTCCCTTCATTGAGGGTTCCTTCCATTATTAATTAAAGATAAAAGATTCGTCACAGAAACAGACATGGAAAAACACGTTAAAAATTAATTTCGCTCGTAGATGTTGCCAACGTGAACTCTGCAAATGAACATGGAAGGGAAAGTGTATATGTAGAGAAGGAAGAGGGACACCAATCAACTACAGGAAGATGAAAACAACTGACAAAAGAGCAAGAGACTCAGTCGTCGTAGTCGACAAAACCAATCAACTCCTGTGGGTACGAGAAAAAAGACTGGCTGGCCATCACCATCACTGGGCCTCTCGTGGGGCCCCAAACCCCGAAACCTTCCCAACATCCCAGGCAACAGGCCCCAACCCAAGTAGGATGGGGGCACGCCCAGCGCGTCCTAGGAGTCGGTCATCATTATCTTTGTTTGATTTCTGCGTCTGTCGTGCCTGCGCCTACTCATCAATTTTTTGCGTTATCTTGTTTTGATTTTCATACAAGACAATTTGTCAAGGTTTTGTCTATTCCATTACGAAGCTAAACTGGAAGTTTTTTCAATAACTTTTTTTGGATAGATTGTTTTTTGGGATTTTCAGCATTGCATACGAGCAAGTATTTATAGGCGGGTTATGGCGGCTAAATGCTGATGTGGAGAGAAGGGAGGGAGAGAGAGGAAGAGGCCAATTTTATAAGGCACACAGCGGCTTGGTATGAAGCAGGAGCGATATGTGGGAGATAGACAAGTGGGTCACATATTAATTAGAAATTTAAGCTAACTATTGTATAGGTGGGCTGGAAGAAGCGTAAGGAACCTTCTGTCGGTATCAGGCTGTATTATAATACTTGCTCTGCTGCAGGAGAGTTGGAGCACTGGTTGTTGTTTCGGGCAGCCAACGTGACTAAACACGGTCTCCATGAACAATTCTTTTTGGTGACCAACAAATACAATCAGCGAGTTCCATGAACAATGTCAACTAGAAGGAACAAACCAGAATCCACATTAAAAAAAGATGCGGAAAAGAACATCTCCTGTCGTGACGGTCATTATTATCGTCAATAATAAACATTCATTTCGTTATTAATACATGGTTAAAATCAACAAACCAAGATAAACATAGGGTTATTAATAACAAGTTCCACGAGTTCTGGTGGTCGAAATTATTTTGCATGATATACTTAAAAGGGTGCGTTAAAAGGATTTTAAATAGCACACGTACAACTCGGTGGAACTTGGACATAATATTAAAATCAGCGACGGAGCCAGCACACAAGACAGCCCAACACACGGCCAAGCCAGCCCATTAGCGTTCACGGGCCGGAGATTTCCCTGGCCATCGCTCCTGTATTTGTATGGTGGCTATCGGACAGATGGTCGTCGGCCGACAAAGCATGCAATAGAGAACGGCAAAATTTCAGAAAGCTGCAATAGTCTATTTTTATTTTCAAAAGAGCGTATGATATGAAAACCAGCTTCGTGTGTAAACTACATAATCTAGATCCAACGTCTAGGAGATAGTCGAGGTTTTTCCACTTAAAGCCATTTTTTTTCCATTTCAGCTTGACATGTTTGGATATGCCGATTAAGTGAACTCAAAATAGTTGAACTCAACATCGACCTGTTTAGATATGCCGATTAACTAACTTTCGCCGCGAGAATGTTATCTGAACCGTCGCGAGAAATTGAACAAGGACTCGGATTTTTACGTATTGCATCTCCTCAGCTGTGGTTCTCAAACAACACCGCGCACAAGCACAGCTGAGGAGTATCAATAGTTACACCCAAATAACTAGTCGAAGATATAGTAGTAAAAAAGAGCAAGAGCATCGAGGGTGTTTTGAAAATGAACACGGTCGTTTTAGGGCCTTTTAGCTCGCCTATAGTGTGATTGATTTTGAAAATGGAGCGATGGCAACAAAACTCGCGTCTACGTAATTCCCGACGTGGATCCCCAGCCGCGAGGAGAGAAACGTCAATGCACGTGCCCCATCGTGGATTGTTGTTCAGAGAGAGGCGGCGCAGAGCATGCATTTGCATCCATCGACCACCAAATAGACGGTGAGTGAGTGAGTGAGCAAATCATAAATCAGGCGGCGAGCGGTGACACCTGTGCGGATGAGAGGTACGTGCGCCGTGTCAGCGTGCATGAGCGGCAGCTCCAGCTCGCCACACCCGGCGCCTCACACGTACAACGCCACGCGGCTGTGGCGCCGCATGCCGGCCCCGCGGAGGAACCAGAGCCAGCGTCCGTCCCACGTGAGCCCACGCCGCAAGGCTCATCACCGGCACGACGGCGGTGTGGTCGGGCCCGTGGCTCCATCTGAGGGAGGCGTGCACGAGCCTGCAGGAACGGTGGCCACCACACCACCAGTTGAGTTGGGTTCGGCGTCACGCGCCCACGCCGGCTCCACGTGACCGTTGGGTTGGTGTATGGCTGGCCTGCGGAGTTGTGAGGCTCCGGGCTGGGCTTGCCACTGGCATCCTCTGCAACTTGTGCGGCGGCAGGAACAGGAAATTCGCCGCGCCGCGCCTTGATGAGAGAAAAGTGGAGTCCCTCATACGATGTTTGGTGCGTGTAGAGTATTTTCTGGGACCTTGTCACGCACGTTGGACTTGGTCTCGTGCCTGGTGATGCCGACCGACCGAGGCTGCCTCTGCCAAGATGGATCAACAGGCAGCAGCACCGCCCGCCGCCCGCCCACCGTGAACTCGACGGAGCAGAGGAGGATCGATCACACGCCAGGTCCAGGATCGAGCAAAGCAAAGCCCGTGACGAGACACGAGACGGACAGGACAGGCACAGCGGTGGGCAGGTCCACTGGGCCGGGGTGACGTGTACGCGCCCGTCCAAGTGTCGCACGCGCACGACGCATGGGCTGCGGAGCCGCCACGACGTCGACGCGGCACCGCCAGCCGCACCATTGTCCCTGGACTGGATCTGCATGCCGTCGACAAGTGGCCTAGGCGGGACCGACCGGATCATCCCTGCCGCCACGGGCAACAACACAGGCACCTGCTGTAGCTACATGCTGGGCTGGAACAAGTGCATGAACCATCACTGCTACGGCGGTCGGCGATCGACCGATTATATATGATGAAACAACACAAAGACCGCAGGAAAGTCCCCGAAAAGCGTCAGAAATATGCTTCGGAGTCTTGACGCTGTCAGCCGTTCGATATACGGGGTACAAATTACTTGGTTCGTGACCGTTGTTTGTTCGCAGAACTCTAGAGTTGACCGGTCAAATCTAGTAGGCCAAAAAGAACTGTTGCCTTGTCTTGCCCCCTCTGTCCAATCGAATCGAATCGGATCAGTTCTAACTCATCAGCTCAACTTCCATGAGAGACCAACTGATTAGGGTGGGCAGATGATGCTCTTCATTTATATTACTTATTATACACACCAGTGGATAATGAATGAATGCACCAGTACGTTCTCGATGGAGTCTTCTAGTTTATTTGGCAACTTTATACCACTTTTAATAATAAAAAAAATCTAAAACACACAAGTAGACAGGTGATACTGTGACAACAACAACAACAACGCCAACTTGTCGCGCGCAACCTAATTTTGATCCAATAATCATCATCATCCAATGATCGATTTGACCCCTGATTCGCCAATCAGCATGCCCATTTACGGAATATATTATCTATCTATCGTCCACCACATGCATATACGAGCAAAATCTCGCAACCGTAGTACTAAATAAACGGTAACCGCAGCAATCAGCATCATTCTTCTTATGCTCTTGTTTTTTTCTTCCTTATTAGGTATTCTAACACTCGTGTCAGTACGTGCAAATCATGCAGTATATTGGCGGTGTCTGTCGGATGGTTCAACCGCAAGAACCGGCCGCACCCCTTGTCACCTAGCAAATTTTTCAAGCAACGTTTCGCGGTGCCAGGACAGATGGAGATATTACGTGTATGTCCCACACTTACCTCTTCAAACACATACGCGTTTATCATTATGAACATCTTCAAAAGACTGAACAAGTAGATGCTTATAAACTAATAATGTCACCATCCATATGTATAAGTCGATAAGCAAGTCATCTACGACCACACTAAAAGGAATGACATCATCATTACATCTTCAAATAAACTCAGAGAAAACTTGAACCACCCAAAACCAGGTGACTAATAGGAGATCCACCAAAAGATTCTTAAGTCTAGCTTTATAACTTCGATGGAAATTTCAGTGGAAGACAAGATCCTTCGAATAGCGATTTTTATTGAGGACTATTAACAAGTACGAAGCTCCTATGTCCAACAAAACATACGTAATTATGGAAAGCGTGTCGGTCAAACTATTACAACTTTTATCAAGTTTATAGTAAATAGTATTCATATTTATTTATTTATTAAAAAGGTATTTTTATAACTAATTTAATGATATTTATTTTGATAATAATTTTTTATATTATTGTAATCAAAGTTCGTTATGTTTGGCTCTCGGGATATGAGAAATGTTCTTTCATGGACCTAGGGAGTATTAAATAGAAGTGATTAAAAAACTAAGGAGTAGGAGTGATTTTGAGAGAGAAACGGCTCTACGGCTCCAAATTTAAAAGTTGTGTTGACTAAACGACACTCAGCTGAGCTATGCTGAGTTTACTTAACCCTCCCGTCAATTCATGCATGCATGTATACAGCTAAGTTTGCGTGTTCTAGACTCTAATCGCGTACCAAGATCAGTCTTGGCCCTAAAAAAACAAGATCAGTCACGACTCACAAATTCAATTATATAAAATAATATATGGCCGATTGGTTATTTAATGTAATAACTAACTAGTAAACCGACGCCAATTATAGCAACATGACAGCGAAATTTACTAGTGCTCTCTATGTTATAGATAACCAAAATAGGAGTATTACCTCATAATTTAGAATGAAAATAGTAGTCTAAATAATCAAGTTTCCACTAATCAGCATAGATTCTTGGCTCAACGTTGGTGGTGTCCGACGCGACGCCTTTGCTAGGGCAAAGGGAAGGCCTCTGATCTAACGATATAGTCGGGCGCCATCGCCTGCTTTGAATGGGAATTCGGTGGTGTCGCATGGGCGCCCCCTTCCTTAATGTGATGCCAAGAATTGCCAAAGGGGAGGGGCGTCGTCGTCTTTAATATCGAATATATATTATTTTTGGAGACAGCTCATCGAAGGTCCTCTGTCTACTCCCTCCGTGCGAAAGTGTCGTTTATTTGGATGGTGTATTCTTGCTATCTTGGGCCGAGATCTATAAGAGGCGTGTGATGTGAGAAGTGTTGTTGTATATATAGGGACAAAAAATGGTTGGAAGCAAGGACGATGAAGCTTAGGCTCTCTAGTTTTCTCTTTGTATTTAAGCACTCTTTTTTTTAGTTTTGTGCTCCTCATCTTTAAGATTTCAGTGTAAAAGTTGTGCAACCTTTTGAATATAGAGTTGGCTATGTTTAGATGGTGTACAGTAGTGTTGTAAAGTGTCACATGAGACATTCCGATACACATTTTAGGTATTAAACGCAGCCTAATTATAAAATAAATTATAGAATCCGTGTGCAAACGCTTTAGAAGAATTTTAAAAGCATAATTAATCTATCATTAGAGAATGTATTACTGTAATAGTTTAGTGTCTAATCATGTCCTAATTAAGCTCTCATTAGATTTGTCTTGTGATTTACATGCTGGCTGTGTAATTAAATTGTTTTGTCTAGATTTTTATGACCCGACATATTCGATGTAACACTTTTTGCAGTTTGCAGAATAAGAACTAAAACACATCCATATAGATATAAGAGATGAATTCTACATTACTATTTATTAAACAAACAAGTTATGAGCAACGGGGAGTATAAAAACCACCGCACCGCGTAGCGTAGAGATTTTTCTCCGGGCGGCGATGTCGACCGGCGGCCGGCGTCACTCACTCGCTGCATCAATGATGGGGGTGCTTTCCACTCTTCTTTGCTGACTGGAAACGAAACGAGGACAGGTGGCGACATCGCGGCAGACGGGACAAGCGACGGAGGCGCACGTGTCGCGCATCCGGGACGCGTTTTGACGGGGCGGCGTTGGACGTCGGTGTCAGTCCCTCTCGTGCTCGTCAGTGGTGTGTAGCGGTGCACCGCCGGCGAGCGCGTGCACGTAGGCACTCATCCGTTCGTCGGCAGCCGGAGAAGGAGAAGAAGAAGCTTCCCAAACAAACTCGATCAAACGTGGATGGCCATGGCATTCGTGCTTGTTAATTAGCACTGCTGACGAGACGCTAATTGGTGGAGGAAGGAAAACGGGGACGAGTAATAGCTGGCACGCGGCTCACTAAATATCAGCAGTTTACATCAGCTTTAAATGGTTTCTGCGGGCCTTTAGCCGGTGTCCGGTCTCCTTCAGCCCTGCCACGATCTTATCCGTACGGAGTACGGTGTGTCCAGTAACTACAGTGGATGCAATGCACGCTAGCTCTGGACCATTTTGACCAGCCAGCTGATAGTAGTAGCCACGGCACGACATGCCTACGCAAAATTGGCGCAGCAACATAAATACTTTCGCCCTGGAAAGAAAGAAATCTCCTTTTTAAGTAGTTTTATATAAAATTTCCTTTGTAGTAGCAAACGTTATTGATATTTACATCTTGAAATAGGTTTAGATATTATGAAAACATATATATTCCATTCAGTCATACTTATTATCTATCAAATACTCAATATATATTAATATTCTTTTTATAAATAATTGGTCAAATAGGCAGTTTAACTATCCAGGAAGCAATATATACTTCCCTTTTGGGCAAGGGATGAAAGGATAAGTACATAGAAGCAGCCTCTTTAAGTCATAACACATTTAGTCAATATTTCTAAGGGCCTCTTTTACACATAGATATTCAAGGTTCTAGATTTAATCAGATACTAATATGAAATCAGCTATGCATGTTTTGAAAAAGTGGTTCACAATAATAAATCTCTGATTTGGATGTATAGAGTTGTCACGTGATCTTCTGTTTCTCTCCACCGTACCCATGGCCCCGGCTCTAACATGCCTCCTCTTGTCTGGCCCGGAACGATCACACCTATCTCGAGTTCAGTTCAGAAAGAAGGAGATTTGGTAAAAACCAGTGGCCAACCTGGAAAGCTAGGAGGAGGTTTGCTTCTTCCTCTCTTGCTCTCCTTTGTTGTCTCTATTTCTTTCTTTCCACCTAGACACAGTAACTACCAAATTATAAGATGTTTTGGTTAATTTTGCAATGCCATGTACTAAACTTACACTATATGTTTAGATCTAACTACGAAAACAATGCATCTGAAAATTTTAAGGGTTTAGGGTAAAAAAATCCCCATGGCTATCACAGGCCAAAGTATAAACTTGTTTTTTTAGAGTGTCGCCTACTAGAGCGTCTTTTAATTACCGGCACCACCCACCGTTAGGAAAAATCCGGAAGGCGTCTATTATAAATTGGTACCCCCATCCCACCATCGCCGAGCTCCTTCCACTGAATCCCACCCACCACATTCACACACGACACTAGCACGGAGAGAGAGACGGGCCTCCCCTCTCGCCCAAATTGCAAGGCAACCAGGGTCCCTTCCGGGTCCGGCCGGCCGCCAATCCTCTCCTCACCTCACCCCACCCCACCCGAATCCAACGGATCCGCTCGGATCGGCGGCGCGGGAGCAAGGATGGGCATCTCGAGCATGCCGGCACCCAAGGACAGCCTCCTCGGCTTCCTCCTCTACAACGCGGCGGCGTCGGTCGCGATCCTAGCGGGGCCTGGCGCGCGCCGCGCTGCTCTTCCTGGGCGTGGCCGCGCCACCGTCTTGGGATTGGGCGGAGGAGGACGAGCAGGCTGTGACGGTGACGGTGACGCCATCGGGGGGACCCACCCTCGCGGACAGGTTCCGGAGCAGGTTCCGTCCGTCGCGCTTCGGCCATCGCCGCCGCGCTGGCGGTGGGGACTGTCGCGTGTGCCTGGCGCGGTTCGAGCCGGAGTCGGTTGTCAATCGCCTCCCCTGTGGCCACCTCTTCCACCGCGCGTGTCTCGAGACCTGGCTCGATTACGACCACGCCACATGCCCGCTCTGCCGCCACCGCCTCCTCCCGCCGGCTGCAGACGATGAGCCGCTTCGCCAGACCGCCGTCGCGGTGGGGCCCCGCCGCCGAGTCCGGTTCTAGAGACGGACGGACGGACGGACACCACAGGGTCGCGCGCGGCGTGCCCGGACCAGATCGGCGTGGCCCTGCTCGCCTCCTCCGCCTGGCTAGGTCCGGAATTGAGAGGCAGGCAGGCTCCATTACCTGATGATGATTAGCTCTCGATTAGGACTAGTACTTTTTTTTTTCTCATCATGTGTTTTTTTTCTCTCTGTAATTTCTCGTCTTGGTTGCTCGTGTTTGGTGCTGTGCTGTAAATATCAGTGGTGGAGTGCTCTGATGATAGGCAGGCGTAGGAGCACTCTGCACATCGCAGCAGTGTCTGTTCGTGTACAGGCTTTTTATTTCCTTTGGGGAAGAAAATGCGAAGAGATGAGAACAAGAGATTACATGGAAAATTTGATCCTGTTTTTACCTTTTTCCAAACTCTTAAAATGCCTTTTTGTTGTCTTCATTTATTCGTTCAAGTATATTCTACTCGTATCAACTAACTATAGTTGCTAACTGCTTATATACTAGAGTAAGAGTATAATTAAAATAGATTCCAGCACTTGTTTACGCATTCAAGAGAAGAAATCTAAAATTACTTGTTATCTGAACAAGTCCAAAAAAAAAAAAAAAAAGTGCTACGACAGGTAGTAGAATATTAAGGGTACTTTTTTTTATAAGGCAAAAATAGTAGTTGGGGGGGAAGAAAGGGTAACAGAAGAATGTTCTAGCGGCGAGCCGACTGTTGATATTTTGGGCGAGGGAGGGGACGCGGCATCTGGACTGACAGAGACGAAGGGCTTTTTGGCATTGGCGTTGGCGAGCAGCAGACAAGCCGCCGCCGCCGCTGAAAGCCACCGCTTGCTTGCCTAGTTTATGGCGTGTCACATGCCGTGCGTGCGTGCTCCTCTCTTTTTTCTGATGATAGTCTGAATCCGATCGAGAGATGGATGGATGGGGAGCACGTCGCCCGGCGCCTCACCTCACCTCACCTCACCTCACCGGGTTGGTTTCTTGGATCTCGGAGGCCAGCGAAGCACATCAATGGCAGCATTGGCACCAGCGATGTCTCCGGGCATGGGCGTGACGAGCCGTGACCCACGCACGCATCACTCGTCCAGCTTCGCTTGGGTTGGACAACAACAACAGCAGCGGGGATTCTGGCGGCGGGTTCGAGCAGTTTCGGTTCGGTTTCAGTACGTCCGCTTCCGCCTGCTGGATAACAGTTCAGTGCAGTGCAGTGCCATCTTCTTTCTGATCGGCGGGCGTTCAACTGAACCGCCGCCGGCAGGAAATAAAATGCTGTAAACTTCACAGATTTATTCTCCGGACGTGGTCTTTTGTACAATTCCAACATGTGCTGTGACCAAAGAATCATTCAGAGCCTACCTCAAGCAGAGGCAGTCCATACCACTACAACAGAGACAACAAGTTGCAACAAGCAGAACATACACCTACTGTATAGCGTTTTCTATTGACCTATCCTATACCTTGTTCTGTAATAATATCCCAAGTAACGTTCATCGCTATACTGCAAAGAACCAATGTGTGCTACACTCACCAGTTACCAGTTAGTATCCGAATGCTGCAGACATCAGCTATGGTGCTTGATCGATCAGGTAAAACAAAACTGATGGAGGTTGGGCGCACTGAGCTCGCAAAAACTCGACCACAGCGGCCCACTTTATTCTTCTTCTTCCAACACATGAATCACTGAATCAGAATCGGTTATTGTTGTTGTTGACTGTCAATCTTCAGCCAAGCTATCCATGTACAGTCAGGGAATGTTAATGTTCAGTCACTGATCCGGTACTGTTGTTATGCACAGGGACGGTGGGTGAGACGTCAAAAGGCCATGCTGCTCCGCTCTGCCTATTTGGCGCCGTGCGAGAGCTCCCTCGACGCCAGGTTGAACATCTCCTTCAGGCGCGCGGATGAGCTCGAAAAGACGTTCTTCTCAATTCGCTTCTGGTGCCTCGTGCTCTTTGACCACTCGATTCCCAGGAAGACTTGGACATTGCTTGCTCTTTGCTTGGGAGCGAGGTCCTCGATCTGGTACCTTATGTGGAGCTGCAAAAAAAAACACGAGAGAGGAGGGCAGGTCAGATGTACTGTGTTTCTTTTCTTCTGCTGGTATGAAGAAAATCGACGCAGCAGGTTTGATCTTTCAGTATGGTTGGGGGAAGGACCTGAAGCTTTTATTTTCTTTTTTTGTCTCCACATAGCTACCACTTGACCATGTTACAGCACAGGATCATGGAATATCATGCCATTGACGAATGGACCAAATGACAAGCATTCTTTCTCAATAAAGGAGGCTTTTATTATGTTTCAAGATCATCGAGTAATTTAGAAGCTGAAAATACTCCATCTTGACTTCAACTTTTCGTTAAAAAAAATGGAGACTCTGACAAGCTGGTTTAAATGATGTTCCCCTTCTGTTACAATAAAATGTCTAGTACAACAAGCATAAAGTAAAAATAAAAGTTGGCGCATGTTTCCCACATGGAGAAAAAAGAGATGTTCTTGACTTCATCTCCTCTAGGTGGTTTTAAATTTGGATTGTACTACTTCCTAGTCCCTATTTAAGCTTTGTTCTGTTTTGTAATGGCATGGTCAACTACACTTCCCAAGTGATATGTGGAAACAGACAATCTATCATAATCCAGCACACAAGAAAGGAGAAACTTTCCAAGCACAACAGGCGGAGCATGCAAATTCTACCCAGAATTCCAGAGAGAAAGAAGATTCAGGGATTGTTTACAAACCGTAAAGAAGTCGCCAAGAAGGACTCCTTGAGCTCCATCACCTCTTCAATAATCCATCCTTTCTTATTGGGCATAGGAGATTTCTGCTGCGTTCCTGTCACTTCTCCGCCAACAGGAGACAGCTTCCTGCTGAACTTGTAATGAATTTGCCGTTGATACTCATTGGGTTTATCTGATTCCCACTGTGTAGCTGAGTATTTCTGGCATCCAACTTTCTCCATTACCTTCATTTCCAAAGAACCTCCTGCAAAAACCTCCATAAGCGAGGCCATCTGGCAAGAGATACATGAATGTCAGTCTCAACCTCTTATGATGGACCACAATATAGGTAGTAAATGAAACTTGATGGAGTGCAAGACAGGTGTATATTTAGATTTGCCATGGTCTGTACAAGTAAACTTACATTGGTCGAAATGGTAGAGGAGTAAACTTCAGTCATCTGAAGGCTCTTGGCATCATCAATACCAACAAAAATCCCACTGTCCTCACTCTGAAGGGTGTTAATTTGGGACTGTTCCTCAGCAAGCTGTACTTTAAGCTCCGTGCTCAAAGATCTTGCCTTCCATAATGCCATTATTGTCCTGTAGAGCACAAACAATATTTATTCTGGCAAGCACAATATAAATCATGCAGAAGATATTTCAAGAATCAAGGCATTATTAGTTGTGACACAACTTATTTCCACAGTTTGATTGATAAGAGCCACATGACACATATTCCATGTGCTAAGAAAGCTGGGCACTTACCTATTGGCCACACTAAATGATGCAAAGGACTGCAAGCAGAACTTAAGCTTTCCATTGTCCATGCTCTTTGCGCCATGCTTTGCATCCATGCCTCTACCTTTGTGAAGAGTTATTATAATGGATGGACTCCAGGATGATATTGATTGAGGTATTCCCTGTATGTCTTCAATATCCTCCCATAGAAAGTAAAATTTTGTTTTCCTCCCAAACATGCTTGAATAAAACCCAATTGTTCTTGGAGATAAGAAAAGATGACCCTGAAATTAAAAGAAGAGTCTGTCAGTAGACTGGACAGGTAGTGAGCTATTCAGAACCATTGAGAACACACGAACACAGTAAGTTGATCCAATAAATCCAACAGAAGCAATAGCACATATACAAATGTTTTATTCATATAGCATCAAAGGAACAATATGAGCAAGTCTTTCCAAAAATAAAAGCAATACAAGACACTGCTGGCTTACATCTTCAGTTGGTTTCTCTTTTGAAAACACAACTGATGTAACTCCAAGAAAATGTCCCTAAATTTTCTCTACTTTTCAATATAACATTATAAACCAGCTGTTGTATCTTTCATAGTTCATAGAACGTGCACACGAAAACACTTCTGAAGTATTATCCCTCAGCATTCTTCCATAGGGAAAAGGATCACAAAACATACATTTATATTTATCATGAAATATAATATTTACCTAAGAAAAAAAATCAAACAATTACCTGTGTAGGCAATTTCCTCTTCAAGTAGCAGGTAAAACTGCTGATGAGAAATTCTTCTGCTGGCAGAGAGAAGAGTTCCTGGAATGCTGTATTGGTCCGAGGAGACCTCAATGTCATCTGGCAAATGTTATGAAAATCAGATCTGGAGAATCATGCAGTAACAATATACTTCATAGCAGAAAGGAATGGAAGCTCTCACCTTCTTACCAACCTCTTTCTCCATTTTGCTCAGATACTCGGTGACCATGCCAGTCCCCTTTGAGTTGTTCAAGAAAATTCTCAGATGCAATTTGGACTGCCAAGACTGAGCAAGGTTACCATTAAGAGGAATCCATACATCAGCTAACTCTGACAAGTTTGATTTTACAAAGTTAATCTCCGCTTGTCCAAGGGATGTAACTTCATCGAATGGTCCATCAAAATCATATACATGTACACTCATCACTGATGGTGGATCATCCATTGCGTCAAATTCAAAGATTTCTGCAACATTTGGTGAAATAGGTTTTAGTTGCATGTTGCATGACATAACAAAACATGTAGTGTTTCTATGCAACTAAGATTTGGCCCAGTTCAAATTTACAATTATTTCCTAGTGATGGTAGGAGATGGCAGGGTTTAAGAAGACAGAAGAAGTTACAGAAAACGTGTACCGTTCCACTGAGGCTCTAGTGTTTGGAACTTGATTGAACTTGTTCTTGTTTTGCCATTGCAAGTAAATACCACATAAGGATCAGAGAAACCAGTAGCATCGACTGGAGCCAATTTGATTCCCTCGATTAAAGCAACCGTTAACAACCATCCATCGCCTTTTGCTTTCACACCATGATCACCACCTACATGAGGAAAATTTTTGAACAAAGTAGACATATATCACATTCGTGCATATAAAATCAAAAAAGCATGAGCCAAGAAATGAAGTCATGCTATTGTAGTATTTTCTCCAAGAAGATCAAGCTATTGTGCTAGTTCCATAAGTTTTCTTGAGAAAAAACTGTAACAACTGAAGTTTTGTGATTTCCTATGTAACCAGACCTAGAAAGTTCATTTTAAGAAGCTGATCTCAAGTAGAGTATCCTTGTTTTGGTTACACCAATTTCAAGCTAAACTCAACTGTACCTGAACATCTTCCTCTAACTAAAACTCAGTTCGTACTATTTTAATTGGGGAAAATCTTGTCATTTCTTTCCCTGGAACATGAAGGTACAAGCAGGCTCATGCTTTGTCATCTTAGACGTGCAGACCACGGTGCTTCAGTCCTCGAGGAGGTGGACACATAAACAGCGGTGTGATACACGAGTTTTAAACCAGGTTGGCAGGCTGTCCACTGCAAGCCTTAGCCACTGCGCTATAAGCGCTTTCGTTTAAAAAAAAAATGGTACAGCAGCGGAAGCCCCCACTGTAAGCTTTTATAATAAACAAAATAAAAGGAGCTGTACAAGGCACACAGCTGTTCTAGAAGAAGAGAAATTTGTTAGGTTAGAACCCACAGATGTGCTATAGTCATGAAATAGATGACCCAGAAAACTACTACACCTACGGAGCCTCAGGAGGTTCCTACCTCCCACAGCACACCACAAATAACCTTCATTGATCACAGCCTTAGTCACCTTGTTCTGATCAGGTGGAACATGATTGGAAACACAATCATTTCAAAACCTTAAGTATGTTGCATTTACAAATACCATTTTATTGCTAAAAGAGAAATCACTTTAAAATCCTTATTCTGATTTTCAAGCTAGAGATGCGATGAGATGGGACTGAAGATAAGGGAACAAAAATATTACCTTTTTGTCCTCTTGCCTGAACAAAGCATGTTATATTCTTAAGTATGCGCTGTACTTGAAGAAACAACAGCCCACCCATGATAATTTCACTGAACGAATCTGGCAGATCTAATCCTGGGAACTCAAGGCCTTGAACAGCACTTGGATTCGCTCGTAGAACATGCAGAATAATGTAAAGAGACACAAAAAGGGAGGATAATACACCAAAGTTGCAGAAGTACAGAAATGCTATCTTCCAAACAGAATCCTCGCCCCCTTGCAAAGAGGCCAAGACCTGTTCCTTGTCAGACCCAGAACCTTCTACGTCAATAGGCTTGATCCTTTGTGATAGTAAATCTGAAAACTGTGCATAGTTTTGCTCCAAGCCCTGCCTTGCTCCATTTTCTATCATACTTTTAATCATAGTACTCTGAAGAAAATTCATGCGCCAAGATACTACCAAATGTGATGTCTGTTGCTGAGAATCAAGTTCAGGACCTGGCATGATACGGAAAAGAATTTCTGTCCGAAAATAAGTACCACAGGGAACATCAGGAGTGCTCACACTTAATAAAACTGCATACTCTTTTCCATCTGCCTTCAAATAAGATTGTTCCTCCGTTGCTTGAACAGCTTTAACCAATTTTGACGGTGCAGTTGTGTATGTTACCACTCTCTTCAAGGACTCCCCATCGTTATCAAGCCTCCAGGGTTCAGTTTTGAAATCAGTACAGCCTTGAAGCTCAACCATTGTTTGTTTAAAATCTGAATCTGATGAGAAGAGAAGGTTATTCAGATCACAAGGTGAGGCAAGATACGACTGATTAACAAGAATTCCTTGTAGATTTACAGGCATCTCGACTCCTTCATGACGTGATTCAAGAGATTTCAGTAGTTCACTGAATGGAGTCTCTGGGCACAAATTATCAATTTGGCTTGCCGGAAGCTCACATCCTCCTGCTTCCTCTTGAACTTCCTCTAAAGCCTCAGAGCTTCCAGAGGAGGTTGGCACTGTGTCGCCATTTTTCTTAGCAAATATTTGGTAGACACGGTCAACAAATGACGGCTTCTCAGATTTATCTGTTTTACCACTAGAAGTTTCAGTTCCATTCAAAGCTGCACTAGAACCCCCATTTGGCTTGTCCTCTGCAGCAGCTTGATTTCTATCAGCAACTTCACTACTTCTATCCTCTGCAGGGATTTCAGATCTAACAGAATACTCATCGTCTTCTTTACAAGTTTCAGTTTCTCGATAAGCAAATGCAATAGATGGAGCTGTGCTTTGGCTTGACAATGAATAGTCTCTCTGTATACCAGTTATTTCGGGTCCAAGGTCCTCAGACCATGATCGCGAGGCTCCAGATGATTCTAACGATATTGAGACACAAATCTCCCCTGCAAGGTGAAAACAAATTATAACAACATCAGCTATAATATATGTGCTAGATCTTATTGCAGTTGACAGCAAGTTGTAGCCAGCAAAATGATGCAGACTCAGAAAGTCAAACAGTAAATTCAAAAGAACAAAGAAAGATGCATGGCTGAACATAACCAAAAAAAAAAAAAAAAAAAAGACTAAATGAGAAACAAAACTAGATGAATGTCCATCATTACCACAATCCACAGTCTTGTTGGTTTTGCCCCTTGGGAAGAAGCTGGTACCACCGGGTACCGAGCGACAAGTCATCAGCAGCCAACACATCCTCTAATGGCACCCTCAACTGCCCCAGGAAGTCATCCATCTGGAGGATGTCTTCATCATAGACATCAAGCTTGAGCACATCTTTGACATCGCCGACAAGAAAGCTGAACTCCTGATCCCAAGTCGGGTTCAGGTTCATCTTGACCACCTTGGTCTTGAATCGCTGCTTCCCGAGCTGCAGCTTCACGTACGGATCGCTGAAACCGTTGGAATCCATGGCCCGCAGGTTGCGGGCCTCGATCACACGAACAGTCAACCTCATCTCTGCTGCTCAACTGAACCCAAACCGGTCAGGAAACTCCTCTTGGCAGAAATCCCCAAGTTGAAAAGGAGAGGAATCGCCAACAGAAGCCTAGAAATCTATCAAAGATCACTCCTTTCCCCGATCCTGAGCGGAACTCCGCATCAGAAATTCACAAGAACAGTGGCTACCCGGCCTACCCCAAAAGAAACTGCCAAGACAGTGGCCGCCCTCGCCCAGTCCCAGCAAGCACCAAAGCAGCAGCAAGAACTCTCACCAATCCAGATCAAATATCGCTCCTCCCGTTGACATTTCCAAATCCAACTTGAAGTAAAGAATCCCCAGTGACGCGGAGACACAAGCAGATCAGATTTACACGCAGCAAAGACGACGGAAGCAAGAATGGGTAAGCAGAGGCGCACGCGAATGGCAGGATCAGGAAAGCAAATAACGGACGGAAGAGAGCAAAGCCGCGACCGGACTTGAAAACATGTAGGGCGAGTATTTTACGGCTGAAACGCGCGTTCTTGGTTGGATCAAGTCAAAACCGCCCACATGTGGACTTGGGATTTCGTCAACGACACACACACACGAACGGGCGTGGGAGGAAGGGGAAGGCGCCGCGCTAGTGATGCGTGCTACTTGAGTAAGTAGACTAGCGGAGGCCCTGTGATTCGATTGGACGCCTCGAGTTGTCTCCTCTCCCCTTCTCCCCCTCTCCTCTCGGATGTCGGATCTTGTCTCGTCTCGGTCGCTCCCCGCGGTTGGGGTCGCCGTCGCCTCCTTTTGAAACCGCGGGACGAATTTGTCAGGTTTTCTGCAACGAACCGACGGCTATCAGCACTGTTTTTGTGTAAAAGAGGGAAAGCTGTCGTTTGCCCAAATATTCAGGTGTGCAAACTTGGCATGTGTTTCGACGATTTTTGGTACTACTACTACTACAGTAGCGTTAACAGGTGACATTTTTTTTGGTTCGATGTAAAATTCAGGTAACATTCAGAGACTCTTTTGGTTTGGTGTAGACAAGAGGGAAAGTTTGTCTCAAAATATGTGGCTACTTTTGTCGATTTCTCTCCACCTAAAATTTTAGCACTTTTGGCCGTTCGAGTAACTCCAACAGTGCTAAGAGCAAAAGCTGGCAAAAAATTCAGTTACTTTCGCTGCCCTGCCGCCCTGGATAAATGAAATGCAGCGAAAGTTGAACAATAAGAGAGAAAAAAAAAATGTTACCAAACATTTTACTTCAATGTTTAACAAACAAAAAGGTGCATAAAGTTTTTCCAATTTTTTTTTTTTTACTGATGGATGGATCTGCGAAGTTGGATTTCGTAAGGTCTGTTTGGATCACCTACCTACTGACTATAATTTTTGTTAGATGATCGAAACGGGACCTTAGATGCTTATGTACTGCCTTCATCCCTAAAAGTATTATTAGCATTTCTATCTTAATTAGGTTTATTACAAAAATATATTCCATAAATTCATCGGAAGATATTTGTTACACACCATAAATTATATATAAAAAATATGTATCTTTTTATGTATTTGGTCAAACATAAGATTTATTGAATCTTAGAAAGCAAATAAATATTGTTTTTAATTATCTGAGGGAGTATATTATGGAGTCCAACCATCTAGATCCAGATTATTATAATGACATTGCTACTCTTTATCCATCTTCTCTTTCAGAATCCAAACATCATCATCATCATCATCTTCTTCTTCTTCTTCTTCTTCTTTTGTAAGGTCCACACATGTCTACATTGATTTCACGGATACAACCAACAATCGGCCACTTTATTTTAATACAGGGATCCAAACAACTCGACTAGCTTTATAATCCATAATCCAAATATGAGGCCATGATCCAGATTATTTTATACTCCTATAATCATCTATATAAGATCCAAACATGCAATGACGAGTAAATTCTACCAGCACAAACATTTGCATTGACAAGAAAAGATGATGTCCTTATTTTTCTTCCAATTTTCATGCATTGTCAAATGGCATTATTTCGGTCTCCTAGGTTCGTACACTCCTTTGATAATTGACATGTATAATATATAGCTTCATTATTTACTCAAGTCACGTCTCACTTCCAATTGTGTGTTGGTTTATGTTACGAACTAATGATGAACTCCGTGCTAGCTATTCAAAGGAAGCTTCCTTTGGCGGTCAACAAGGAGGTGTGATTAGTGTGCATACGGAGCGCTGACATGTTCATTGGCCACATCCATCCATCGCGATTCATGGCCATTGGCCAAAGCGCACAATGGTTAAAAGAAATTAACCTAATACAATAATACGATAATTGTATATATCTAGTAAACTTAGCAAGATTTGAGCTATTAATCACTAGGTGCTAAAAAATTAGCTCAAATTAGCTCAAATGCATAAAAACGGAGAGCCTAATAGATGGACTAATTTTTTTAGACAGGTTTTCAACTGCTTGTTAGCCAACCAACAAGACAACCTTAGCTAATTTGAATTAATTTTTAGCCCAACTAATAATTAGCTCTAATTCATTCAAACAAGCATTTAATTTGTTTCTATTGGTCTAAAGGTCCGTTATAGATGCAAGATCACAATGAGTGATGCGAGGATGACCCATCTTTGGTTTTTCCCGTCGCCAACCTCCCATGTTCCGCTACTAGCAGCAGGGCGCACACATATGTGCACCCATGAGCATTCGCGCGGCTGTTGAGGAAAAAAATGCGAGTGCTGTGATGTGTTATGAGGAAGCAGTTAGATAATATGGTATTCAAAAGTTAATCCCTCTCCTTTTTTCTTTTTCTTTTTTGAGAATTACACGGTACAACGCCGACACTCACAACACGCACACACACTCACCCCTATGAACACACGTCACGCAAACCCTACCCCCTATGAGCACCTACGAAGGATTTGGACAGCCAGCCAGATCCGGAGATTCTTGAAGTCACCATAGGCGCCTCGTCGTCGAAAGGTGTTGCAACAAGGTGTTGAAGCAACCGGAACATTTCAGAAAGTATTATTGCAACATTTGTGCCCAACTTATGAAATAGGACACAAAAAATTTAATGCAACAACAAATTGTTGCTTGTTGCAACAACAAAACAATACCTTTGCAACAACAAAAAAAATACACAATGTGAGATGCAACATCCGGGAAACCCTAATGCAACAAAGAAATAAAGGTTGTTGCAACAACAAACCAAGCCTACTGCAACACAGCTCAAAAAATCCTAGCCACCACTGTGTCCCTCGGATCCAGATAAAAAAGGAGAAATAGAAAGAAGAAGAGGAAAATAACTCAGATCTAAATGAGGAGGAGGAGGAGGAGGAGGAGGAGAAGAAGAGGAAGGAGGAGGAAGGCTCAAATACACAAAATGACCTACCTACCTCACCGGAATTTGCCGCCGTCGTGCTCCTCTATGGACCATGAAGGTCAGGGAAAATTTGAGAGTGGGGAAAGGAGGGAGGGCTGCTCGCCCGCCGGAATCCGTCGTTGTTGTGCTTGTCCTCACACGTAGATGTGAGGTCGCGGGAGCTCTCTGCACGAGGACGTCGGGCGTCGGACCACCGACGCAGAGGCACGCCGTTATGCGCGCGATCGAGGAGGAGCACGGGAGGCTGCGGGCGCCGGGCGAGAGGAGAGGGAACACAAAGGCGTGCTAGGAGCTCGTCGGCGCGAGGGTACAGAGAGACCCATGTCCTGGCGGAGAAGCGAGCAGGACGGCGGCGGGGTCGAGATAGACTGATAGTGCGGGGATGGATATGGACCTGCTCGCTGCAGGAAGGAAAGAAGGCGAGCCATCCACTGTTGGGCTGTTTGTCGTGGCCCATTATTGTGTAATCGGACCATGGGACGCTCCAAGGGGAGCGTTACCGGACTTTAAAGCCAAAGAATTACCGTAAAAAAAAGGCAAAGAAGAGGCAAGTTGGGTCTCCACATGGGCGCGCGTCCAAGAACCCATCATCTGTAACCCCGATACATAAGCGGCCAACCAAACAGATTCAGACAAATTTGTGATATGTAGCACAGTAGCATGTCATACAATAGTTTCAAAAGCCTTTTAATACTAAAGTAATCCAAGGTATACTCTGACCTTCTCCAAATAGGTTTTGTGGAATACATATATTCTGGTTATCCTTAAAAGGGCCTAAATCGAAACAAAAGCCCATCAGAGGACGGGCCCAACCCATGACGAACAGAACCGATGAGTTTCGTCCGTCTCGTATGAGCTCGAGCTCGACCGACGACCACTACTCCGCCTCGAACGGGCTCTCATCGGGACGGGCTCCCTGGGCATGAGCTCGAACTCGACCCCTCAACCACTCTCCACCTCGAACGAACTCTCGCGGGCACGAGCTCCCACACACCATGCGACCTCGAACTCAAGCTCGACCGACGAGCACTACTCTATCTCGAACGAGCTCTCGAGGATTCTACAGTCCTCCTCCGACAGGAGGGCTCGAGCCACGATGTAGATCGACAAGGGCCGCGGCATGTCGCCGGGAGCCGCAGCCCTCACGGCGAGATATCGCTAGGAGGACAAAATCCCCGCAGGCGAGCGCGGTATGGCCCGTCAGATCATGCCATGCCGTGCCGAGCACAACAGACAACCACTACAAGACAAGCCTGACCTCGACAACGACTGCCGAGCTCTCCTCCGAGCTCTCCTGTCCACACATTCTCCTGCGACGCAAGGTACATGCATTTAAGTCAGGCCGGACGGCGGCGCGGCCGGGCGGTTGACAAGACGTATAGGCGGCAGCGGCGGTGTCTGCGGCGAGCCCGATGTTTCCTCCACAACCGACCACCAAGCTCCGAGCTCGATGGCGGCGTACGGGACATCGGAATATGGAGTCGCCCCTACAAACCCTACGGCCGACCCGGCGAGCGGACTACTGGCGTAGGGGCGGCGGCAATGCGCCGCGCCCGGGCGGTTCGGCGTGCCCCGCAAACCTGCGCCGATTTCCCTTTCACCCCTCTAATTTTGTACTCCTTCTCCCCCTAAGTCCTTCTCTCAGTGGCCTCTTGTATCCCCCCTTGCGACTATAAAAGGGGGAACAGGCCATCGGAGAAGGCAGGTGAAAGGTCCTAAATGGCTAGAGAGGGGGTGAATAGCCAATGATCAAAAGAACTCTCACCATCAAAGTGAGGTGGCTTTCCCCCAACATGGTTGAACACTATAGTAGCCATATCTTGCACCGAAGGGTGTTACTCCTTACTAAAACGGTGACCACGGCCCCGATACCACTTGAAAGGTCCTAAATGGCTAGAGGGGGGTGAATAGCCTAATAAAATTTTCTACAAAACACTAGACAAACTTGTTAGAATAACAAAAGGCGATAAACGCGTTTGCTCTAGCTCTACTTGTCGGCAAGCCTCCTATTGACAATTCTAGATGCTATGATCTCTAGTTCACTCAATTTGCTAAGTCGCTACTTTACCAATTAGGTGAACAAGCTAGATTACACTAATCAAGACTAAGCAACTAGCTAGGCTACACAAACTACACAAGCACAATGTAAATCAATGTAAATGCAAGTGTGTAGAGGTGATATACCACAATGTCGAGGCTAGTCAATCCAATCACCGAGGATGATATGATGAGATAACCAAATCGAAGGCAATCACCAAGAGACAAATGGAGACACGCGATTTAACCTGAAGTTCACTTGAGCACCCTCAAGCTACGTCTCCGTTGTGTCGACCTTCTCACGTGTGGGTCAAGGTGGAGCTCACTCCAAGCCAAATGCCTTTAGGCTTCTTGAACCCAAAGCAAATGAGAGGTACTCACCGACACGAGCAATGTATTATCTTGCAATTCGTCGTCCCGGCGAGGATGCACGGTCCTCTCACAAATCACCGGAGGTGGCCAAGAACATTCACCTTCTCTTGCCAACGCCTCCACCAATCACCAAGCCAGCTAGGAGTGGTGCTCTCCAAGAGCAACAAGAAAACCACCGGCTCACAACGATCCCCAAGTGCCACTAGATGCAAAGATCAAAGCAAAGTGCACTTGAATCACCTCAACTCACTAGAATGATGCTCACAAGCAAGAGGAGTGAGGAGGAGGGAGTGTGCTCACCTCAACTCACATTAGCCAGTCGATACTGTGACCGTGGTATACGACCACGACAGGTTTGCTAGCCATGAACTTGCCTATGTCAATCTGCAACTTGCCTAGCTCCGTACCTTGTGGGAAACTAAACGAGCTATCACAAAATTTGATCGTGGTATACGACCACGACAGGTTTGCTAAGGTACTCCCGTTACCTCTTAGGAGGTAAGACTTCAAATAAATCTGAGCCATTAAATTTTAAGAGAGAAAAATAATTAATTTTATGAAAATTAAGGAATAAGTGGGTTTTTAGGTTGCCACCAAGAAATGCGTGATTGTATGTGCATGTATCCATGCAGTTTTTTCCTTGTGGCTGCAAACCACACCAAGACGTGCACATTTCTTGGAGATTTACTTTTTGATGAAGAAGAAATAAAGTTCAGTTTATGTGCCATAACTATTAGTTACAAACTTTATTTTTGGTGACTCGCTTTCCTAATTTTGTAATTGTCACATATCATGTTACGAAAGTTAGATAGGTTCTCAGTAGATTTTTTTCTTTGCACTAACATGTTATAGTCATACCAATCATGTCACGTTAAAAAACCATCACCATGCCATACTAATTTCAGGTTAAAATCATGTTACAGAATATCACGTTAGAAAATAGTGGCATGTCAAATTTCTCGGATCCGCTTTAGCATGCAGGAAATTATCATGATAGGTTGGATCCATAACATCCATTAGTTCTATAACGGCATCAGATCTAATTAAGGAAAGATATTTGTATTTTTCATTTTTTAATTAAAATTTAATAAATATATATTACTTTCTAAGAGGTAATAGTCATTCAGATCTAATAAAATGGGACGGTCCACAATCATTTGAGAGTACCGTAGCAAAACCCCATCAACAATCCTTAACCAGCCCTTCATGCTCATGTCATAAAGAAAAGCATGACGGCTGGCATGGACAACTAAGGGTGATCCACATCTTGAGAATGTGTCAGATATAACCTTTAGTGTACCTATCGACAAAGCAAGGATAATCAATAAGCACCAGCTATTCCAACAAATGGAAATATGCAGAATCTAAGATGCAACCAACACCAAGTTCATATTAACCATCTCAGGTAGTACATGACAACAAAAACTCGATATGAAATAATTTCCAGCATCTTTTGCAGATGACTCATCTATAGATGCAACCAAAGAAGCTAAGGAGTCCTGCAAAATGCATGTCCTGTCATAGAGGTTCCATATGTATATTAGACCTCTCCTTGTGTCATTATTCCTATTGCGGACACTGAAGATTTAAATTAATATAACTTGGTCAACATTTTTTTGAGATTCCGCCTGACCTTAATCAATGAACCCATGATGAACCAAATGTATTACAATCTACTAATCCAAGACAGGAAGGTATCATGACTAAGTATGTTATATTAGTTTGGTGTTTCTATCTTGGGATATAACATTTCCTTGCAGGATTCAGATGAGAATGAACCAAAGTATAAACACGTAGTGATTCTGAATCAAGTGTATTTCAGTCTATATACTAACCCAGGCTAGGAAAATGCCAAGCATTAAGGGTCTGTTTGGTGCTTTACCGACCAAACCTGCTTGGCGACGAGAGCTCTCCTAGCATCCGATTTTGGATGCCTGGGGATGCTTGCCTGGGGGGTGCTCCATCCAAACAGCACCTAATAATCTTGGCAGTCACATGTACAGTGGCTGAAAATATATTTGGTAGCACTTCACTGTATTGTCTACTTTTTTTGTAAATGTTCAGGTGGTAATACCAAGGCAGGTACATGTAGAGCTAGATCTCTACCATGCTACGGTTGCAGGCGTTTAAGGATTGTTTCTGTGTGTGTAACTTGTAAGGTAGTAATAAACATTGAGGAATAGTTTATGTGCTCTATGCAAAATAATCTTCAGGCTTCCTTTTTTTTTTTTCCGAAAGGCCGTGTAACATCAACCAAAATGAAATTGTACTACACTCAAAAAATCGAGATAGCAAGCCAGAACTCACACAGGGTTTGTTCATAGACCATCAAAAATTGGAGGACTCAAACAAAACTGTATAGAAGTTAATTAAAAACGGAATTGACCACTAGAATGAAAATTGGCAACAAAATTGATATTATCCCAAAGCAACGTCATATTTCAGATACCAAAGTTCATAGCTATACTTCAGAAATAGCTACAGAATATGAATCAAACAACGAAGCTCACCATAGCTTTAGTTCAAGAATGCCACAGGAAAATCAGAGGACCCTGATATTTGCAGTGTCAGCAAGTACAAATTAACTTGCTAGTAAGCACAACAGTCATGGCAGCGCTCGCCCCATTGTCCAGGTTGCGTTGCTCCTGTAGTTTGCTGCAATCGGTGACGTGGCAGTTGGCTTGACCTAAAGGCAACACATCAGTCATGGTTAGCAGCAGGCATCCGCAAGGGTTAATATCAGGAGCAATATCTTTTTTTGTTTGAAAATTATAATACGATGAGCACTGTTATTTTTTTAACCTTTGAAAGTTACAATTCCAATCTCAGTTTTACCTGAAAGGTATGCACTATTCTTATACAAAAACCTCACAGTAAGTGATCAGGTTGGTGTAGCATCATGCTCCTTCATTGCTTTCAGTCAACTTCCTACCATGGTCTTCGACCTTTTAAATGGCAAACCAAGAATCTGTCATTGTTTCTATCAAATCACACAACAACTACTCATAAGCTACAGATCTTATACGCTTACAGATTTCAGTCCCAGACGATCGTTGCTCCGAATAGCAATGTCATCGTCGACCTAAAGGATCCCATGGAAACACAAAACTATGGGTCGGCGTCACACAGACAACAAACAATGGTACTTAAGTTCTTTATATATACCTCTGAGTTATATCAGGTCAAGAAATGTGTGAGGGAAAAATTCTTTTTATAAATCAGGGATGGATCGCAATGTCATTTTTTTCTGACAAAGCTGACCAATACAGAAATCAGTTTTTGACTTAACCTACTGTATACGGCAAAAGTAGTTTAAATTGGTTCCATGTCTTTTCCCAACGACCAACTTTGTAAATCTAGATTAGCCAGCCAATTTTGTATCTGATTGGAAGAAGCAAACATGACAAACAATTGCTAAGATGCTAACGTTGTGGCACCAGGTAGCACTAATCTATTGATCACCCAAGGAATTTGAATTCTGAAAATGTCAACAGTGAGAATAAATTTTCATCTTAACCTGGCAATCAGTACTTGATATAACAACTTTAAATGAGAAATTAGGTACATTACATACCATGCAGACATGGAGAGGTTCTTTTTTGGAGATGTAATCCATCTAATCTCCCAGGTGTGGTAACCGCTGAATGCCAGACCTGAATAGGTCAGATAGAAATGCACTGCATCCTGTGCAAATATGGAATTTTATGAAGCGCCCCATAAACATATGTTCAGTAAATAATCACTGACATAAATCATGAACAATACTATGAAACCCAAAAAATAGCACCACAAAGACAAGCAATTGTATTTTTGAAGTAATCATTTATCAATCAAGCAATATTCAGCTCTAATGAAAATAATCATTTATAGTTTGTTCCAAATGATGGCTGATATAGTCTGCACAAGAACAATAGAAGAATATAAGCACAAGAGTAACATGCAAACTAAGGTGATGAAGAATATAAGCACAAGAGTAACATGCAAACTAAGGTGATAGGTTCTAACCCGATGTTAGAACGAGTTTGGCCCGATCTTCACGGCAGTAGGTCTATGAACTATGAACTTACTATTGGTATAGCGGAAATAAGATAACTTGTTGCAAGGCAACAGCAAGAACAAGATAACTTTGCTGAAGAACAACGAGGATAACTAGCTTTATACCTGGCCAAGGTTGGATGCGACCAAGAGATGGGGAGAGAGGCACCGAAACCGCGAAGACTTCGACTCGATCTCCAAACGACCGCAGAACCACAACCGGAGCCAATCCACACAAGACAGGGCAGCTGTACTGGAACCCGTAGAGCATGAATTAGTGGATCTCAGAGAGATCTTTTCACAAGTCCAAGGAGAACGAGGAAGAACAGTGGGGTGAGTAAGACACTCAGGCAGCTCGGCTGCGAAATCACTTGGATTAATCTCAAATCATCAAACGTTGTCGATAGCTTACATATGGGGGGTATTTATACTAGGAACAACCCTCCTAGGTGGGTGAAAACATGAAAAGAAACTGGACTCATCGACCATGTGAAAGGGAAACCTCGGAATGAACTCCAGAGCTGATTCCGCGTGGTTGTTTGACTTCTGCGCAGGCTTCAGTGTTTTGATAATAACTCCACCTAGGAATCTTCAAATGACATGCGACTAGATGCGTTTGAAAGCTAACTTGATAAGCTTTCACACCATGTACCTCTTGCTTCACGAAGTGTTGTAGATTGGTACAGTTTTGCACGAACATTTGGACTTTATGCAGACTGTTGGCCTTCTGACCAGTCGACACTAAAACTGGTCGGACGCCACGATGAAGTACGCACGCTGGTCGGGGCTTGCACTATTGGAAACTAGACTTGAAGACCTTTCCAACAAGTGCTCATTTGCCTTCATAGCTTTTGTGAGCCAAAAGTTATGACTATTTCTTTCTAACGGCTCTGTCACGTTCGTCTGGCTCGAGCGAGTTCCTCCTTCCTGTGCCATCCTTGATGTGTTCGGGTCTTCTTCTTTGGTGAACCTAAGCAGACTTAGGTAGCATAAAATTCTCATTAGTATTTAATTGAAATTCACAAAGTAGCGCGTGCACCTCTTGTTGTAGCTTTTTAGCTCGGCTACGGGTGATTGGTCCAGAGGGAGCTTTAGTTGGTGTAGAGGTCGCTGGAGTGGTCGCCGAGGACGTCGACGTGGTCGATGCTGGCATGGTCATATCATAAGGCCAAAACCCTCAAAATGGAACACATACTGTCTAGATGCAGACACATGGAAAACAAATAAATTATAAAAGGAGGAGAGTAATTCACAGCTCCCACAGCGCATGAATGAGAGTGAAAAGTTAAAAACAAGAAAGAGGATTAGAACCTGAACAACAAGACAGTTGGATGAGGAGTTGTTCTGGACGGTAAAGCACCAACAATTGAATCTACGGTGAGTCCTCTCCTCTGCCCTCAAGACCTTCTCACCGGCTAGGCCATATATGTTTCCTAGTGAGGAGATCCCATCACTGCTTCTCTTCAGAAACTAAATGATGTTGAGATTTGTGAAGAAACTGAATACCGCAAGAGTAAGAAACTGGGAAAGAATCCAGCAAAACAACTGACATGAAACAAAAAATAATTTCATCCTGACAATGCGACAAGTATACAACGACCATTAGATACCATTTCGGAACAGATGCTTTTCTTACAAGTTGAACACTCATATCTAGTTTGACTTATAATAATGGGAATAAGGAACTCGATTGCAGATTATTTTTCACTATAGCCATTAAGAGAGGCCCTGCTACGAACAACAAAGAATTCCAAACCTATACAATACATGAAACATCTTCTTTCTAGTTAGCATTCTTGCATCTCATTCATCCGGGGAAAAATCTTCGCCCTGGGAATCATCTTCATCTTGGGAATCATCTTCATCCTGGGAATCATCTTCGCACAAAGATAGAACTCTACATATGGATAGCGAGTTGAGATGCTGAAGATTATCTCCACCATTTCACTAGATAGGTGCTCATTGAATGTCACAGACATTGTTTCAAGTACTGGCGCAGATCTGAATATAAATTCCATGAGATCAAGTTCATGGTCTTCTCCAATAAAGCCTATAATCTCCACCACCTCCAGATTTGTCAGTGAGATGTTGTCAAGTCTCCAACTCTCAGATTGTTCATAAGGGCAAGAAGCTTCCTGAAGAAACAAGATTACAATTACTCATATATATAACAGGGTAGAAGCAAGATTTTTTTTTCCCCATTTCAAAGGTACGTGCATGCTGATATTGAATGGGTATGTTACCTCACTTTGACAAGCCATGATCACCTTAAGCTTTTTTGTATAGCTGGTAAAATCTGAAGAAGACACAACACCAATGGTCCAATAACATGTGCCTTGGGCAAGATAAATAGCTCCAAAACAGAGAAGTTGGTCACTGGAAGTCGAGCTATAGCTTCTGATATGCTTTGTCTATCACCGACTCCTGCCACATCCATCAGCTGAAGGAATAGGGACATCAGAAATTGTGAATTCATTACAACAACATCTCATAGTAAGGAAGTATGCAAATAGTTGAAAACCAAGTGAGAATACGCACACAGGTGCAACGGATATCAAAGCATATGATGTTGACGTGAGGAAGTTGCTTTCCTTCAAACCCTACTCCAATGCCACCAAGGCACCACTCATCAGTAACCATGAAAAAATCAGCGTAGGGGTCATTGGAATCATACTTGAGCAACCACCAAAGTTCCTCCACCACTGGTGCCAAGAACGACACGCTGAGCATGTTGGCATGGCCAGCCTCCACTTCGACCTTCTTCAGCACTGGGCCCACAATGTCGATATCAAAGACATCAAAAGTAGCGATGTCCATGCTGAGCTCCTCAAGCGAAGGAGAGTGAATGGTGATTTTGTCGCTCCCCCAGTAGTCGCTGATCTTAAGAATGCTTAGGCATGGGCAGACGGGAAGCAGGGCACCAAGGTCAATGCGGCATGAGTGTAGGAAGAGACTCTTGAGTGATGTGAACTCTCCTAACAATGGTGGTGCGATGTAGAGATCCTGAGCGGTAAGCTGCAGTGAGGTGGTACGGGATAAGCAGTGCAACTCGTCAGCCTGAAAGGGGTCTATGGACTTCTCCAAGGTAACAATGAGCTTGTCGGGCGACAGTGGTGCGGCAGCACCAAGAAGAGAAGAGACATCCCCAGGAGCCACCATGTCTTTCAAACGGATGTCGAGAAGCTCAAGCGTGGGGCGTGTGACACAGGCGAGGGCAGCCTTGAGAGAGTCGCCGTCAACACCATTGAAGATGAGCTCTGGGAGCTGCTTCCAGAGACCAGCCCATCGACGGGAGAGCATACTCTTGTGCGCTGCTTCACGGGCACATCGGAGCCTCACGAGCACCAAGATGAGCAGATCGTCTGGTAGTGCGCTGAGCCGGTCCTCAGGACAACAAGCAGGACTGCGCGTGCCTCTTTGAGGAGGTGCCGACGGTGGGGGTAGGAGGCGGCCCGACCGCAGCTGCATCCTTGGATTCTCTGCAAAAATCAAGCATGGCATATTCTCAGCACAATGAAGAAGAAAAATTAAACATGGGGTAAGGAATTCACTTTCCACAGTTGCAAAATTCTTATATAGTTATATATAATGATGATATCATACACACCCACCACCCCACTCTGTTGTGCACATCTGTGTCCATCCTGTGAACTTTCATAATAACTAGCCAGCAACCCCACGCGATGCGCAGGAGATTGGGCCGGGACAACATTTGTTGCTATTGAGACATTATTAAACTAATGAATGTTGCAAGTGTGGCAGGTGATAATATATTTGGCATAGCTCGAACTGCAATAATCATTAATGACCCGCAGAAACCGTAATCAAAAGAATGGTATCGACTATGAGTAGATGATCCACTTATCGTGGAACGCTAATTATTGCACCATAATGAAGCTGATTGAAGGCATTAGAACCACATTAAATTTTTTTAGTCAGCATAGCTGCTATACTAATGTACAGCCCTAACATAACGACAACCGCGGCACAATAGTAGACCATTGTGTGTTCTTATGTGAATATAGAAAAGAGAGAGAGAGAGATTAAATATGGAAGCATCTAGTAGAATTATGGGCACTGTAGCAACATTAATTTAAATATAAGTGGTCAAGAAAAACCCATGACAGATGTGGCATTGGGTGAACTGTACTGGTTGCACTGCCTATGACAGATGTGGCATAGGTGAACTGTACTGGTAGCAACATTAATTTAAATATAAGTGGTCAAGAAAAACCCATGACAGATGTGGCATATGTGAACTGTACTGGTTGCACTGCCTATAGCTACACTATCTCTTTTGCAAAATGGGATGATGAATCATGGTGAGCATCTTCTATTTCACAGACTAATGCTCTAGTTATAATTCCACGAGTAGAGGATTTTAGGGACGATAAGCTTGCACTTTTACAGAGCATATGAATAATACTAATCATTTATATCAGCCAGATGGGACACAGGTTGAACTCTATGTACACATAATTTCGCGATGAGATAACAAAAGCCAAGAACAAAATAATTGCAAATAACTTCAGGTTCAGAAGGTCTAAATTGTACCTTAGTGTTGTATAAGGGCAAGGAACAGTACAGTAGGTTGGGCGGTATAATCCTGGGCCAAATGGAAGCAGCTGCAATCAGTCCGAAGCTTAAGGAAATCACTACAGCATCATGTAGCACACATTGGCAATAGCAAATGAAATCATCAGTGACTAGCATTTCAAAGAATTTAAAGAAATGCAGATGCACATGTCTGGTGTCATACTGCAGAGTAAAATTTTTAGTTACATGCAACTCACATTAGGAAAAGAAAGCAAAGGCATGACGTTTTAAAGATCCAGTTTCAAATAAATGGAATCCATTCACTTGACCTCTTCTGATGTACCTAAGAAAGCCCTAAATTTTAGGGTAAGGTTAGATAATAATAATCGGCATTTCACACCACACAATGCACGCATCAATCAGGGCACAACCTGAAAACAACCTAAACGCAATATACAATCCCACAGATCCCGGAAACTACATTTTGGCCAGTCTAGCACATGCAACCCTGGCTCGATCAAATCGCACATTTCACATCCACCCGACCACCTGTCACGGCCCAGTATCACCACAAGACTACCCCACCCCACCCCGGTGAGAAGCCTAACGAGCCCTAACCCGATACAAGGAGAGCGAATCCCCAAACGCAAGGCACGGGACCGCAACACCAATGCGTGCAGAATTAGGTGGCCAGAAGGGACGGAGATGGGCAGGCGTCGTCACCTCGAGTTCGCAGACGGCGGAGGCACCCCGTATCTCCTGGTGGTGGTGGAGGCGTGCGGCAGCGGCGAGGACACGGCGGCTGGGGGCGGGCACGGCGGAGGCCCCAAATTTGTTTGTTTTTTTTTTTTTTTTTTTATTAGGCGAAACCACTTCATTTATTCATGGTGGCTTATGGCTTGCAAGATGGTCGTTGCGGAAGTGAACTGTCGCGGGCCGTGGGCCGTGGAGTAATAACGGTTCAGAAAGCGTGCACGGGTACATCTACAATTGGGCCGGGCTGCAGAAGGGTCGCCCCATCTCCACATCATCGAGCGCACACGCGATTGGTGAAACTGCAGCGTCCAACTTCCAAGCCACGCAACCAGCAAACCCTAGCGAGCCGAGGCGAGGCGATGGGGAAGGCGGAGGCGAGGTCAAGGGGCGCGGCGGGGGTGGTGGCGGCGGCGGCGGCAGCGGCAGCGGCGGAGGGGGTGGCGGTGGTGGCAGCGGCAACCCGGGGTATGAATTCCTGGCGCCCCTCTTTCTCTCTTCGCTGGTTTACGGCTTGGATCTCGATTAAGCATAGTCTGATTGGTTGACCTTCGGTTTGGGATTTTCAGGAAAATCTTCGTTGGAGGGCTCCCGCGGGACACCACCGATGGTAGGTTGATCGATTCCCCGTTTTTTGTTCTTGTCGCGTTCGATGCCTGTACTGATTTCTGCGGATTGGAAGATGAGATCGCGATTCTGTTGTACAATTTAACTTTTGTTTGGGGGTGGGGTGAGGGGTTGGGGTTGGGACGTTAAGTGGGGTGGGGTGGGGCGTGGTGGACGTTATGTTCACTTCGATTTCTGGATGTATGGCGTTTTCACTGCACTTCTGGCAGTACTGTGCCTCGTCAAGTTTTGTTAATTGCATGATGTGTTGTGTTTACTATGGAAGTATGGATTCTAATCCGTGTTGAGGCTTGTAACTAGTGCGAGCTGAGCTGTATGCAATGCACCTGCACAACAAGAATTTTGATGCTTCTGTTTTGTGATAATTAATCTGTTTCATTAGTTGCTATACAGACGCTTTTAGTACAAATATGCAGTTATATGCCTGATTAAGATCTTCATGTGCCCGTATTATGTTCCCTTGCCAATAATTGCATTGAGCAAACCCTAGATATATGAACTGGTGACATCCAATGAAAAATATTTTAATTTGTAGGAAGAGGTAGAAGTTTTATTATTTGTCAATAAATCTGCTCACTAGTGTGGCAATTAGTGAGATGCCAGTTTTACATAATGAGGCTATAGGGTCATGACTGAACCATGGAGAATATTCTTAGTTTATAGAGCAGGGCATGGTGCAGCACTGCAAAAGTAATTATTTTTTGGGATTTGTGCCATTTTCCTTTTTCTATATTTCATTTATTCATTCATCAAGCTGATGTTTGGAGCTACGTGAATAGCAGGATTGATAGATTCTCATATTAGCTTTGTTTTCATTCTGCTGATTTTGTGCTGCTGTTTCCTTCTACAGCTACATTTGTGAAGCATTTTGGACAGTATGGTGAAATAGTTGATTCAGTGATAATGAAGGATAGGTACACGTCTCAGCCAAGGGGTTTTGGCTTCATTACATATTCTGACCCTGCTGTTGTTGATAAAGTGATAGAGGACAATCATGTTATCAATGGAAAGCAAGTAAGTTTTGTTTTTCAGCGAGTCTGTATCATCACTTGTTATGTCGATATATGCACATTATGCCATTTTTTTTTTTTTTTTTTTTTTTTGTCATAAGGATATAGAGCCATTTGTTTTTATCATATTGATCTTTGTTAAGATATGAATTACACCTTGTGCTGTAAAAGGATAGGTTTTAAATTAATATGCATTACTAGGACTTATCACTTTTAGGTTCAATTGTTTTTTTAAGTGCACTTTTAAACAAACATTAGTGTTGCTTTGGTGACTATATGTCTATGTGTTTGCTTTGTTAGTTGAAGCAATTGGCTTGTTGGCATGTTAATGTCTATTGTATCGCTGTGCTAGATTCGTGAACTACCATTGATGTTTCTGATTCAATTTAGGATACTGTCTGTTAAGTTTCTCATGTTACTTAATGTAGCTATTCCAGATGTTATTTCACATTCCTCATTTATCCATCTGAAGTTTCGTCTGTGCCATACCTCATGCTTCACCCAGTTATCTTTGCATTCCCCATGTGTTTACAGCTGGCAATTACTTAGTAGTCTTCCTTTTGCTTACTTCCGCAGGTTGAGATTAAGAGAACCATACCAAAAGGTACAGTGCAGTCTAGCTCTAATAAGGATTTCAAGACTAAAAAGATATTTGTTGGTGGGCTTCCCTCAACACTAACAGAAGGTAATATCAGTATGCCATATGATGGATGAGCTTTGTTTTACATCGATTTTACCCTGATGACTGTTCTATTTGTTAACCTTGATCAGACGATTTCAAGAGTTTCTTTGCAAGATATGGGACCGTGATAGACCACCAGATTATGTTTGATCATGAGACCAAACGTTCTCGAGGCTTCGGATTTATAGTTTTTGCTTCTGAGCAAGTTGTAGATGATTTGTTAGCAAATGGAAATATGATTGACCTTGCTGGTTCAAAGGTGAGTCTGCAGTTCATTATAGAAATGACACAAATGGTTATTCCCTCCATTGTGTACCTATGGTGTAAAATATGTCAAGTAATGTCAATAAAAGGAAAATGCATTCTTCTATTCCAAGTCACCAGTTGTGCTAATTTCATGGAACATCATGCTTAATTGATAGAAAGGCCCCATAGGTTATTTGACAGGGCTTAGGTCATTTGCTTTGTTTGTAGGTGGAGATCAAGAAAGCAGAACCAAAGAAATCCTCCAATGCACCACCACCACCAGTGCATGTTAGAAATGCTAGGTCAGCATATGATAGTGGCTCTAGGGACCACCCTTCTGCTGACAACTATGGTGGAATGGCCAGTGCTTATGGAAACTACAGGGGTGGTGGATTTGGTCCTTATAGGAGCGACGCAGGTTTCGGTGGTAGGCTTGGCAGCTATGGTGGGATAGGTGATTTTGGTGGTGCATATGGTCGTTACTATGCAGGATTAGGGGGCTACGGAGCCACGACTTCGTATGGTTATCCCGGTCGCTTTGGGTTATATGGAGGAGGTTTTGGTGGAGCTTATGCTGCTGGTGACTTAAGTGCGTATAGACGCGGTGTTGCTGATGAGGGTTTCAGTGCCCCTCCTAGTAATTCTGGGTTTGGTGGTGATGCTGATGAGAGCTTTGGTGGCCCGGGTAGTTCTGGCTTTAGTGGCACCGCCTACGGTGGAGCATATGATCCTACACTAGGTGGTTATGGATCTGCTAGTGCTCCTGACACGAATAGGGGAAGCTTCACTGGTGGATATGGACGATATCACCCATACGGATGAGAAGAAGAGAGCCCCAGAATGGTTGCCTGGCTTAAAGCTTCCCTGCATCTTTGCTGCCTGTCACTGGAGAGCAACTCACTGCCCAGCATTTCTGGAAAATATCTAGCTACCTGAAGCTTCAGGCCCAAGTTACTGTCATGTGTACATGTTTTCTAGTTCACCTGAGTTTTAACTTTTATCCCATAGCATGTAGTGATCCAGAAGGTTATGTTTGGCATAATATAGAATTCTGGTATACTTAAGATTCTTTGTAAGCATACCTCTGGGAGCAGACTAGCTGTGTGAACGTTAGGACGGCAAGTCTCTATCACTTAGTACATGTTTAAGTTATTCACATTTTTGATTTACCCATGAAGAACGCTGTCTGTGATGTTACCCTCCTTGGTTTTAGCTTCTGTTATCGCTAGCAATTGATGCCTGTTGATGCAAAGTGCTATGCAAAACACCATTGCCCTATACGATGTGTTAGGAGGGCCAGTCTCAATCACTTAGCATTATACCTGTCAAGTTATTGACACTTTTGATTTACCCGTGAATAACATTTGCTGTGATGTGATTAGCCTCCTTGGATGCTTCGCCTGTTATCACTAGCAATTGATGCATGTGTATACAAAGTGCTTTGGAAAACACTTGCCCTATAGCCTAAACGATACCTTAGGAGGGCCAATATCTATCTCTTGGCATTTGTGCGTGTAGAAGATATTAAACACTTTTGATTTACCAATGAAGAACGTTGTCTGTGATGTTATTAGCCTCGGTTTTAGCTTAATCTCTTATCACTAGCAATTGATGCCCTGTGTATACAAAGTGCTATGGAAAACACCATTGCCCTATACGATGGAGTTCAGGTCTCTTGTCTCCTCAAATATCTGTACCTTGAATCAGTTATCATGCTGCCAAAGACCCAGCTGATGGCCCTATACGATGGAGTACATGTCTCTGTCTCCTCAAATATCTGTACCTTGAATCTATTGTCATGATGCCAAAAACCCAGCTAATGGTTTGTTGATAAAAAAAACGCACCAGCCAGTTATAAATAAATCTAATCGATTTGTTGTCCTATGCTTGGTGCACGAGTTGGATCATGCATATTCGAACACAACATTGAAGACGAGCTGCGTATCTGTGTCCTAAACAAGTTCATCTAGCTCATTTACTGATTCATATTTACTCAAAACTGCCATATCTTTTGTGATTTTTTGTAATGTTTGAACAGAAGTTGTTCAACCAAGTTTGTCCAAACGGTCGTTTAGCCCATTGGTACACCGTTTCCGTTTGACCCTAATATTCAGGAAACGTTTGGTGAACGACTGATTAGCATTCACCTATTAGGAAACAACGGGGTTATATTCATAACATTTCTTATAAACGATTGTCTATACAATTGCTTGCTTGTGGAGTAGGACATGTATGTATGCTAACTGTACTAGCAAAGGCACAGTGGCATGCCTTTGCAAGCTTTGTTTCGTTTGAGGTTGTTCCCTTTTACAGTGACGTTTTTTTTTTTCTGAGTGAGATTAAGCTATACTACTACAGTAGCTGCTAGTGGACGGCGGGGCAGCCGGGTGCAGTGACTCCCGGCGCCGTCGGGCACCTCGCCAGCGGGCAGTGGTCGTCGACCTGCAGCCCCCACCAGTCGACGCCATTGACGCCCCTGGACTGCAGCACGGCGTAGGAGACGATGCCCATGAAGGCGACGCCGGCATCGAGGCCCGCGGAGAGCACGTAGTTGTGGCGCGCCCACCAGGCCTTGTAGCGGCGGTAGACGACGTAGTTGAAGGCGAGGCCGACGGCGCCCCACATGAGGTAGTTGACGGAGCGCGCCGGCGGCATGCTCCCCGTGGCGCCCAGCAGCACGGGCATGTTGACGAGGCGGAGCCACGGCGCCCAGGCGCTGTCCGGGAACGCGCGCGCCAGCGCCCAGAAGGGCACCGGCGCCAGCGCGCCGGCGAGGAAGAAGTAGTTCATCTTGGAGTAGAGGCCGAGGCGGCCGAACATGCGCAGCGGCCCCACGACGCCCCAGATGATGGACGCGTTGAAGAAGACGTCGTCGCCGGGGCACGTCCAGGGGCTCCCCTCCGGCAGCCTGGCCGGGTCGCAGATGTTGGGCACGCTCTCCAGCAGCCACCACGAGGTGCCGAAGTAGACCGACGACGCCAGCACGGTGCCGACGAGCTGCACGGCGAACATGGAGCGCGGCGGGATCTTCATGTAGTGGCCCAGCTTGAAGTCCTGCAGGAACATGATGGCCTGCGACATGCTGATGTAGCCGTACGTCTTGAAGGCCACGTTGGCGAGCGGCCGCCCCGGGTAGAGGTAGCCGATGATGAGCTCCGTCACCACGTTGAGCCCCGGCTGCTGGTTGGTGGTGGCTGTGATGATGCCGATGGGGAGCGTGAAGAAGAAGGCGATGCCGGCGGCGAGGAGGACGCCCCAGTAGGGGGGAGCTGGAGCTGGCGGCCGAAGCCCTCGCAGGTGAAGAGCGAGAGGCCCAGCACGAGCACCAGCATCGCCTGGAACCACCACTGCGGCACGGCGGCGTAGTTCCGCCGCATGAGCCGGGCGTGCACGTCGTCGCCGCCGGCGCCCCGCACCGTGGCCTTGGTCTGCTCCCAGATGGACCTCCCGTGGTAGTAGAGCGCGACGTGGGACAGCGTGGCCGCCAGCGTCGCGAAGCTGAGGCCGTAGGCGAAGGCGAAGAAGATGCTGAGGTGGATCTGGCCGGCGCCGTCGTAGCCGGGCTGGCTGAACTGGAACGTGGCCGGGTCCAGCACGCTGTTCACGTCGTAGCGGCTGCCGTTGGCCATGAACACGTGGGAGGAGATGATGGGGAAGCGCCTGGCGCCGTACGCGTCGCCCAGTAGGCCAGGGGAGGATGACGTAGACGATGAGGGCGAAACCGGCCATGATGTTGACGATGGCGAACGCCGGCGTCGACAGCGGCGTGCCCAGGAACCCGGCCACGGTGGCCCAGTCCAGGCCGAAGGCACCGACGCCGAGGCCGTACACGCCGGACCCGATCTGCTGCGCCGTCACGGACTTCTTCCAGATGAGGCACGCCACCGAGATGGTGGAGATGGTCGGGAACAGGTAGTTGGGCACAATGTAGTAGGCGAAGCTGGCGGCGAGCACGGTGAGGAAGAACTGCAGCCTGGTGGTGCCGCCCCGGGGCCGCTTCTCCTTCTCGTGCAGCGCCCGGAAGAGGGAGACCTGCACCAGGTTGGCCGGCCACCACATGTAGGGGGAGTCGACGAGGAACTTCCTGAAGAGGCCCGCCCAGCCGTACCCCATGAGCTGCGTGGTCTGGGTGAGCAGCATGGCGGCCAGCGGGTGGATCTCCCGGCGGTAGAAGGCCTTGACGATGGTGATGATGCCGACGGCGTAGACGGAGTTGGAGCCGGTGTTGGCGAAGATGGTGATGAGGACGTGCTCCTTGAGGTTGAAGGGGCCCGGGTTGAGGGAGAAGGACCACCCCATGAGGCGGACGGCCCGGCTGGGGAGGCACGCCGCCATGAGCTTGCCCAGCGGCAGCACCACGATCTGCACCGACAGCGACGAGACGTACAGCGGGTTCTGCCGGTACCCGAAGAACTGGTTGCAGAAGGCCAGCAGCGCGCAGGAGATGAGCCCCAGGAACCATGTCCTGAACGTCAGCGCCGGCAATGACGGGTCGTCGGTGATGGGCACCGTCAGCCGGACCTCCTCGATCGGGCAGTCGTCTACCTCCTCTTTCACTACAGAATCGTCGTCGTCGTCTGTAAAAGAAAACACCAAACTATATAATCTCAGTGTTCTCAGTCAGCAGAAGGCAACCAAAGAACGAAGAACACATAACAAACAAGATGGAATTCATTCATTCCTGTCAAGACTCAAAAGCTCGTCACCTGTTCTTGCGCTTTCGCCATTGGTGCCTGTCCAATTCCGGCGGCGGCCTTCCAGTTCCAGGTGGCTGAGCTCCACATGCTGAGGCTCCGCCGGCTCCATTCCGAGTCTGCGACTGCTTGCCAACCTCTCACCTAAGATTTGGGGCCCTTATAAGCAACCAAGCAAACAAGCTTTCTGTGGACAGCTAGCAAGATATATGGACAGGCCAATTAGGGGGCCGTGTTGGTAGCTGGCTAGTAAGAGTGACAAAGAGATAGGTTAAGCGTCGTCGTCCTCTCTTCATCAGAGTGATGCTCTCTTAGTACATATGTTTGCAAGCGTGACAGAGTGATGCTCAATCGAGGGACATGCATGGTCCCGGCCTTGCACTGCTGAGCTGAGTATTAACAAAAGGCAGTTCAAAACTGTGAAGGAACAGCTCGGCTATTTATGATGTCATGAAGATCGCCAGTACTGACAAAAAGGCACTGGGGCAACTGTAAAGCACTGGTGCTACTGTCTACTAGTATAATACAGTTACTACAGTACAATACATCCTTGATAAAAGCACAGGAACTGCAATAGATTAGCTACCAAGTGGTACGTGTGGTGGTGCTTTGTTTAATGATTTGAGATTTTTATGCCGGCCATGGTGTTAAAAGTCTGAAACTGATTGGATAAGGTTTTTGGAGAGACATTATCATGTGATGAAAGGTGGTGGCTAAACCTGTAATACTACTGTGTCTGTGATAGGCAATGCTGTCTCCTTGAAGCATGCGTTCTCTCCTAGTTTACGTTTGGTTCTTCTGCCTTGCGCGCCCATGCCTAGAAAACTTCGTTGTCGAGCACAACAGCTCGAGAGGGAGCTGATGAAGTCGGCGTGACACTTAGCTTGCTACTTGTGATAAACAATCAGAACACGTACAGAAACAGTAAACAATCAGTGACGCCACATGCATGGCTATCTCTGTCAAATAAGTAACTGTACCTATGAGGAATTCTACATTTGGATCAATGGAAGTGAATAATCATCATCATATATATGCATGGTGCCGTCATCAATCTTATGAAAAAGTTACCTTCCACTACGGCAAGTGCGTGCACTTGGCAAATCTGAATGGATTTAGCTTCAGAAGGGGGTGCAAATCCAATTAATTTATCACTGATAAATTATCTACGGTCCTAGATATATCATGGAGCACCAGCAATTGATGTATATTTTTTTGGGATGGCGACACCAACGTTTGACGGCATGCAGGATACATATGTCCACATAATTGAGTGTGCTCGACTGAAGAATCAACATCTATCAATAAACCACCCACCACCCCCAAAAAAAAAAAAAAAAATTCCCATAAACATAACCTGCCAAAGTCCATTAATTTTCATATTATTACTCATTATACCATATTCACAACTTAAACACCAAGAGTATTGCTCCTGTGTATGTGTGTATCAGTGTGTGTCTCATGGCAATGCATGATTCCATACTTTGCGCTCGGGGTATGATAGCAGTGGAAGGAACGGAACGTGAGATGCTTTTCAGGCGCAACAATCCAACTGCTGACACTTCTAGCGCTCATCAAGCATGAGGCAAAGCAATGGGTGCAGGCCGGTGCCAAGAAGCTCACTTGTTTATTGTCTAGAGTAATAGGCTAGCACGGCAATGTTTAGGGAGGGTCCGAGTTTTTTTTCCATATTCTGTCGACCCTCGCCTAAGGCGCCGACAAGGTGTATTGTATTCAAACTCTTTCTACTTTAATACAAAGACGCACAGGTCTTTTGTGTGTTCGAGAACAAAAAGGTGTATTATGCGTGAGCATGTCCTTAGGGTTGGTTGTGCATGCGCGTATACCGACATCTACATATATGTCCGTTTTGCAAAAGAATAAAAGCATGAGTGACTTGGAGTGAAATGCATTGTGGGTCTTTAAAGTTTTCTTGTAATCTCATCTGAGCCCATGAACTCTCAAAGATCATTTGTGTCCTACACTTTTCCAAGTTGCTTATCTCTAGTGTGGATTTAGGTTAGTGATTGGGCCTAGAGTGAACTTCAAATGAACCATTTGAAAACTGTTGATGGATACTGACAAGGTGTTTGTATCATTATTATCCATCCTAATCTATGTACATCCATCTATATATATACTCCCTCCGTCCCATTGAGTTTGTCACCCCTGGATTCCGTGCCATCATTTTGGATCATTCGCCTTATTCAAATTTTTTACACAAATATAATTATTTTTTATGACTTATTTTATCAATAAAGATCTTTGAATATTAATTAATTTATTTTATTATTTGCATAAATATTTTGAATAAGACGGAGGTTAAATATGAAGTTTAAAAGTAAAAAACGAAGGGGTATACTCCTTGGAGTATGCTTGGAACATTTATATCTCTTGTCCATTCAGTTCAAACTGACCCACCAATGCCAATGCCCAATCGGCAATCATGAAGAGAAGCATTTCCTGCCACTGAGAGTCTGAAGCTGCACAGCCAATAATTAATAGGAGGACGTACCTGCAACCTTAATCAGGTGTTTAGTTGGTGAAATATTTTGGGTTGGGCTACCGTGAAGACTTTTCGTTTGTATTTGATAATTAGTGTCCAATCATGGACTAACTAGGCTTTAAAAGATTCGTTTTTCGCACTTTTCAGCCAAACTGTGTAATTAGTTTTTTATTTACCTACATTTAATGCTCTAAAAATACGTTCAAGATTTGATGTGATGGGAATCTGAAGCACTTTTTGAGTTACTGTAGGGGCAACTGAACACCGATCCAAGAATCATCGTCTGACACGCTCGTGCATTTGCCGGAGGCCCCGAGCTCAGAGCAAGAGAGCGACCGACACTGAATTCTTTTCCCACTGAAAACGATGATTTTTTTTTTTTTCAATTTCACATTGAGAAAACGATGCCGCCGTATATATGTGGCTGCCTCATTGGGACCATTCCCACTGAATTCAACAATTCAACTTGTACATACATGCAAATGCTGGAAAAATCTCTATACTTGTCCGGAGCACTGAACCAATGATCGAGATTGACATGAGGGCCATCATCATCTCTGGCAATGACGACTCAAAGTCTGGAAGAAACAAAAATGGGAGGCAATGCAGTTACAGGCAACCTTGTCATGGTTCATGTGTATTTGCCGGGGCACAGAGAGAAGGACGGCCACTGGCAAATTATTTCGACCCTGTCGTCGTCGGCGTGCGTGCTCATTTGATCGATGATTGATCATAATCATATCGCTGCTGCCTCTGACTCAGATCCTACGGCGTGTCAAGAAAGAATCTTGAGATCTCTCGCATCTTGGATTCTTTTTTTGGTTTCGTTGAGCTAGCGGCATCTTTGATTCTAAAATCTCAATTTGTCTGTTGCCTCAAAAATTCTCAATTTGTCTGACCAAATCTAGATTCCATGACGACACTGACGGATAAACCTTCTTGTATGTTTCATTCGTGCCGTACAAATAAAGGTGGCCTTTGGTGGGTAACGTCCGGTAAGAAAGAGCCGGATTAGATATATTTCGAAGAAAATGTCCGGTAAGAATTTTGTGCTCCATTGCTGTTTCACGCGCCACCCCCAACCAATCGAATCCTCCGTGATCCAAGATAGACTTCCTTGCTTCTCCAATAAATTCCTATCCTGTGCGTAGCTATCTTCAGTATGCAATCATCAAAAAAGTATCCCTCCTTTTTTTTTTTGATACAATACTTCCTCCATGTTGGTAAAGAATTTGTTTTGGATAGCGACACGTAGGGTCTTCAAAAGCAAAACTGTTGAATCTTATTTTTTATAAAAGTATAATTATTAAAAAGTAATATATGTATATTTTTTATTAAATTATTTAAAAACAATGCAAATCTATTCATATGGTTTTTCGTAATTCGATCCGAAATCGACAACTTAAAAGTTATTCATAATTTATATTCTCAATATTTGACCCAAAACTTTGCAAAACGACTTTTTTTTTTGCAACGTTTTATCTGGGACTGGTGCTAGTGTGACGGCATCAGAACGAGAGGGCCAACAGCGATGTCCATACCTCTCAATGCCAGTCATATCCCCTAGAGTAGAGCTCAATAATGTGCCTTTAATTTGCAAGCCGCAAATGTAGTTTCCAAGGAGTCAACAATACACTAGCACGATTATGTTGGGATCACTCTTTTTTTTTTTTTTTTTGACATAAAGGGATCACTCCTTGATCCCTCTCTACACAACAAAACCTAGCAATCACTCTCGACACATAATGCCTAAGTCAGCATTAACCACTCTCTAACCATGCATATATTTAGCACGTTTGGTGGCTTTGGGATCTTCTCAAGCTTCCTATAACCAAATGGTGGTGTAGTTTTAACCTCAAACTAGTCATTGCATCGTCAGCTTAATTAGTTTTTCTATGAGCATTTGAATATATGATGGCTTACAGATTTACACTCACCGGATCATGGTGTGTGTGTTTGTAACACAAAACAACTAGTTGCTGAAGAAACAAGTTAGCTAGCCCAATTGATGACTGTATTAGTATATTAATCATCAAAACCACAAGTATATGGACTATACAATAGATATCTTACAAGGGCCATATTATTATTGGGTACAAATAAACATGAGTAAGGGACGACGACATGTGTACCGTCATTAGAAAGTTTCAGGACCCGTCAATATCGCGTATGAATAGACACAAGATACAAGTCAAATGGCCGAAGAAACAAGTGGGTGGTCCAGTACTGTTCATTGGGCAGTGACAAGGGCTGCAGGCAGAATCACATGCTCTGATATGGGCACCGGCAGCCAGCAGGCCACAGGTCAGTGTCCTGCAATTTGCAGCAATGCAGAGCATCATTTGCACTGGTAGTAGAGTACTCCTAGTATAGTACGAACAGATTCCCATTTGCTGCAAACCTCGGTGAGGAAGCTTAGTAGGAGTACTATAGCTATACATACCTTAGGCTCGATCAATCAGAGAGAATTCAGAGGTGAGGACTTCATCAGAGAGAATTAACTTTTGGCCAGGATAAACATGTTTTAGCCGCCTTATTCAAATTTTTTATATAAATTATAAAACAAATAAAACATCAATACAATATCTTTAGTGATGTAATAAGTCATAACAAAAGTGATAATATTTATTAAAAAAAGTTGAATAAGACGAGAGGTCAAACATAGTTTATCTAAGTCAAAGAATTACAAGTATTCCTGAACGGAGGGAGTACTTTGACAGCAAGTGTGGCAACTGGCAAGTCGATCCGAGAGCTACTTTTTGTCCTTGTAGTTGCCTATTACTGGTTCGGCAACGAAATGAGATGATGTGTCGCCTATCCTCCAATAATGCATTGCTGTTAGTTTTATTTGAACAAAGTCTATCCAAAAAAAAGAATATATCATTGTCACTTCTTTTTAGCAGTCAATATATAGATCTCAAGTACATAATAAATATCATTAGATGCATCACAGAATATTAATTTCATAATAAACCTAGCTATTTGAAGGTACAATAATGGTGATAGTGTTTGCTAATAAGCATATCTCAAACAATAAAGTGTTTGATTTAGTTCAAACCTAGAATGACATATAATTGTGCTATACACTCCTACATCACAAACTGAATTTATAATCTGTAGTAAGTACAAATGCTTGTCATACATATATGCAGCCATGAGCCCATGAGTGATGAGTCCACGGTGAATATGGACGTCAACTACATGCTTTACCGTGGACGTTGCGTTGAGATCGAATCGCAAAAAATTAAATAAAGCCACTAGTAGATTTACGCATGCGTGTTCTACGATTCTTTCAGCCGGAACGACGAGCCCGCCCAGCAGTGCACAGTGCACTGGATCCAAAGCATGCGATGAAAAAAAAAAAAAAGATTGAGATGGCAAGTGGCAAGTCACGTGAGTTTTGTACAACAGCAAAATAAGAAGACTGCAGCATTTTGTCGTCGGTGCATGCAGCAGCATGCAATGCATGATAGTACACGTACCACGTCGGCCATGCCAACTGGCGACTGGCTTCGGCATGTGACTCTGTTTCTTCATCCTTTTGGTAACTGGGGTCCCCTAGTTCTCATTTTGGCTCAATAGCTAGCTATTAGTCACGGATTCAGATTCAGATTCAGGTTCAGCTGAATGTGAAAGCCTGCAGGGCGAATCTCTAGTGACGCTCAGGGCTCGCTCACGCACATCCGCATCCACTGGCTTTGCTTTGCCACTTGTCAGTCCATTTGTCTTACAAAAAGACATGCACGGCGGGCATGCCCCAAGGGGACAACGGGAAGCTTGCATGCGCAGTGGTTAGTTGTTTCTTGGCAGCAGTGCCCGGTAGCAAATAAGCCCACTCTACATTATTATTTTGTTATTGGCATTGGCAAATAAAATGGAACAATTGGATGTACCATGCGACCTAATTGAAACACCATTAAGCCCTCTTTTTAATATAACAGGCAGCTCTTCTGTCGGTTCGTTTTTTTAAAAATTAAAAAAAAAAATTGAAACACCATTGTTGTAGGGTATGTCTATTTGTATGGTTCGTTCATTCATCACCCGTCCTATAGCGGGAGGTGAGAGGAGGGCAGGGCATGGCATCGCCGTTGTGTGTGGTGATGCAGCATATACTAGAGGTATGTTTGTTCTTTGGTCTACCTCTTATTTAAGCTCCAACAACAACGTTTTCGCTTGTTTGGTTTTCTGTTTAGAGTATGAAGTCTCATTCCAAGCTAGCTTAGGTAAGGGCAGCCCCAATGGTAGAAACTAGCAGTTTCTATAACATAGACACCGTGTTAAAAAAAGCAATTCTTCCCAACCCATGGTTTCTATAGCATCACTCATACAAATTGTAAATTAAATGCAAAGACCAAAGACATATAGATCAATTGTGGCAACTATTTTGTAGTCACTTGTGTCAACTCACGTTAAAAAAACAACATTGATCAGCCCGGACATATAGATCAATGCAAGCATGCAGCAAATATGCCCAATCTTCCAGCAAATTATCACCGCAGAGGCAGGAAACAACATATTTGTGCATTCCAGAATCAAATATAGCAACCCAAGTCATCACCCCAGGTAGAAAAAAAAAATAAGAGCATATGTTTCCATACGGAAGTACTAAAGTTCATGATATGAAAAGTATAAAATAATAATAAGGTGCCATGAGGCCATCAGGTCGGTTGCACATGAACTCCAAATTCCATTAGCCGGTTGTACTCCAAAAGCCATTAGTGAGGTTGCACATGAACTCCAAAAGCCATCAGGTCGCCTCAAATCTCCAGAGCCATCACCTGCAAGTAAATAAACAGTGATTAGATTAAAAATAATTACTAAATTATGCAATGAGAAAGGTTGAACTGGCACATGTGTTTTGCCTATATGTACCTAAATTATTCAGTAGTTCATACCTTAATTGTCTGTAGCAAATAAGGCCAGCCTCATACTCTCTAGTGCTTTCTCCCTCTCAGCCAACGCATGAGCATTCATATTAGCTGTTGGTGCTAACAGGAGCTCTCTGTAAGTGTCCAGCATTTTGCACTTGAGTTGCTTCTCTGCTGTCTTATCACTCAATCTAGCAGCTTCGACCTTACTTTTTGCCATAATTTGCTGCGTCTCCGCCATCTTCTCACGGTCCTTCCTAGCCAATGTGCTAACTTCAATGAACTTGTCTAGCTTGTCACTAATAGCAGAAAAACCTTCAGGTGTCTTCTTTTTCCCATGGAGCTCAGCCTTAGCCTTCTTATGTCCAATAGGACGAATGTTAGGACTATCTCTCAAATCCACCACTTCGGACGGCGAATTAGCTGCACCCTTGTTCTTTCTTTTTTTCCTTCTCCTTCTTCACATATGCAGACCACTTTCTTTCATCTTTCACAACCTTCCAAAAGTGTTTCAGCGCAAAATCTTTATCATTATGCTCATTAGCATACATCTTTTCAGCAATTTCCATCAATTGATCATCACTCACACCACTTCTATAGACTTTGGTGGTTCTATTCCAGCAACCATGGAAATCCATCACTGGTTTTTTGACACGGTCCCAGCGGATCTTCATTTGATTCCTGTTTCTCCTATGGCAAACCTCGGTTTCTTTATTGTATTCTTCAGTAACGTCTTGCCAATATTGATCTCGCCTTCCTATCGGTTCCATCAAGCTGGGTCCTTTGAGTTCGCAGCCCAAGCCAAAAGCTTCCCTGCAATCACGGCTAAAAGTTTACAACCAAGCAAACTTTTGGAAGCTCAATGTTCAAAAAAAAAAAAAAAGAAAGAAAGGATGCTTACCAATCTAACATCTTGAGGTTTTGTCGGTTCAATCGCCTCTCAGTCCTCTCATCTTCGTGGGTATATCCTAAAAAAATAGAAAGAGATGTTCAACAGATATGCTTGTTCATGACTTTCGACATGGCTATTTCGAGGAAACAAGTGATACAAGCCTATGAAAAACCAAGTCCGCAAGCTTGTTAGTTACTTTCTCCAATTCCAAATTTGGGTCATTTTAGGATTTTATTTGAGTCGACCTCTTTAACTTGAGCCCACAAAGATATAGAAAGTGATGTAATTTGACTTTTACATAAGTTGCAAATCTTTACCGACATATTGGAGACTATGTCGATGTCCTAAACAACTTATGTTTGGAACAAGAGGGAGTATTTGTTGGCTAATTGTGATTCTCACATTATAATTTAGAAGAACAAACGATTAATCGATATGATTGCAAGAATGTGGGTATCTGTCCTTAGCCTCGGTCATTGGGACCTAATAAGCTAGTGGCGAGAATGCCGGGATGCTAGATGCTAATACTTGACAAGAGAGAAGCCACTTGTTGGTGATTTTCGCAAAGAGAGAAACATTATCTGCTACAGCTACATGGAACAATAATTTCAGCTTCAACAAATCACATTAGCACCCATGATTCATGGCATTGAAATTGCTCGCACACTACAAATGTATAAGGAAGCATACCCTTCTTCATCGAGCCCAACGGAGAGGAATTTGCCCACCACGAAATGCTTTCCGGTGTTGGATATTTGCCGCTAGGGGACGGATGGAATCGGCGGCTCGGTGCGGCGGCGGCGGGAGCCCCTCGAAGGGCGGCGTCGGGCGGGACCCCTGCAGGGCGGCGTCGGCGGTGATGTGAGCCCTGCAGGCGGCGGCGGCGGCGAGGTGCGCCCTGCGGGGCGGCGTCGGCGGCGATGTGAGCCCTGCGGGGGCGGCGGCGGTGGCGAGGTGAGCCCGGGGGGGCGGCGGCGGCGTGGCGAACTCCGGGGGCCGCGGTGGCGTGAGGGGGGGCGAACTGTGGGCGGCGGGAGTAGCTCTAGGGGCGTGGCGGGTGGCGGATCCACCCCGCCTCGAAGCCGCCTTTGCCTTTCCCCGCCCTCGCCTTGGAGGTTGACGACGGCGGACGAAGAGGATTCATGGCGATTTGAAGCAAACGGGACGAATGGGATGCGGCGATTTAGGGTTTCCACCCCTATTTGACGAAAGCAACACCGCGGGCGGGAAGAGAGGAGGCGAGCGCTGGAAGAGGGGGAGGCGAGAGCCGCGGGGAAGAGGGGGACGCGAGCGCTGGAAAGCCATCGGCGGCGGCGGCGCCGCGGGATCGGATTGATGGCCATGGAAACGCGGCGGTGTCTTCCCGGTGGCGATTTAGTCGTTTTCTACAGGCCTCGTTGCTAGCGTCGACCTCGCTTTTCTTCGGCAAGAAACGACGTCTATGTTTTTGCTCTCTCTCTTCATTAATTTTCATGCCACATCATCAAAAACGCCGAATTTGTCCACTAAATTAATGCACATAGAAACTACCATAAATACACCATTGGGAGTGCCCTAAGCCACCGACCAACTTAGTGTTGAAACACGAGGGGTGGGCATTCCTAGTTGGTTAGGCTTGGCTATCTGAGTCGTATGACATTTCACCGCCCTAAGTCTTACCTTCTTCTACCCCTCGTCGACGCATCGTCCTCATCGAGAGGGTTTACCTAAAAGCTAAGAAAATTCCTTCATTTAGGCGGGGCCTATGCTTACTCACGGAGCTACTTCTACCATGGTGACACATTATCTCCACAAAGACCAATGACCCATCTCGAAGAAAAGTTGACTGACGGGGATGTCTCGAGAAGAAATTCCAGAATTGGTAGCCTCCCAAATCAAACATACGTTGACAGGGGACAAAAAGAGAGGAACGATAGAATTCAGTGATGGATGGGAATCGTGACACTTCATCGGTACATTCTTATCTACCTCTCTGGAATGAAAACCTATTGCTAATGGATTTACAAAAAGTCTTGCTAACGCGCCCTCATCATTGAAGATCCATCCTTGCCAAGAGGGATTCGGACCTATGACACCTCATTGTTTCTCCACGTCGAGCGAAGCCATCAACTATTCAGAGATGGTGGCAGCTGAGAAATAGCGACCAGACCTGTCAATTGGTGATGGCAGAGTACCCCCTAGCTTCGAGTTGAGGCGAGCTCATGAGGGACAGGCCCCCACCGTTCAACCTTTGGCATGAGGGATGGGTGGCCGTCGACGGGTTTGGCTGGCGTGGGGCATCCGTGGGTGGCGACGTTGGGGAGGTTGAGGTTCATATCAATCCAATGAGCTCCGGTGGCTGTAATTGAGGTAGGCATTAGTACCTTCATATAAAAGATGAGGTGATTGTATCTAAACTACTAAGGCAAGTAAATATGATTTAAAGAACTCATGTACAGCTAGCACAAACAAACTAAACAATAGTCGATCTTTTGCATCACGGGAACCACTCTAAGCTTAGTTGACCAGCCACATCAGGTGTGATAGCGCAAGTACTACTACACCGATTACTGAACCCAAATAAAACAACCACCACTTATGCCTCCAATTTGATCAGGGAAAGGATACAGTTGAGGGCCCGCTCTCTCCTTTGTGAATGCCTGTAGTCAAAAAAAAAAAAAAAAAAAAAAGACTTAAATCATAAGACGGAGCATATCCCGCGTTTCACTGCAGATTCTTTGTTGGCTCATGGACCTCAAATAAAATAACTGTGGCTTGTGGCATGTGGCACGCGGCCCACGCGCTGCAGCGCGGCAATGCCGCCAGGAGCTGAAACCCAAACTGAAATTGGTGGCAGGCGATAGAATGAATTGGGATGCTGCAATAGTTGGGCCACAGCATTTCCTCATGGAGGCCCAGCCCGTTTATGCCAAAAAGGAATCCGATCCAGCCGTAATGTGGTGAGGAAACAAAATTGTTGTCATTGACGGCGCAATGGTTGGGGGCTCCCACGGTTCAAATACGTGTGTTCACAGGGATGTGTAATCTCAAAAAAAAAAAAAAAAAATGTTAGAAATTCAGAACAGAATTGGATCGGTTGTCATTTTCGTTGTCCGACGAGAAGTAGAATTTCCTTACAACAACAATGTCGCCATCCCTATCGCTTCCTTCATTTCCAGCTAAACAAGGATTCTCTTCTTCCTGCTCGCTGAAATCTTCAACTATGCCATGATATGATGCAATTTTGGTGTCGTCTTCTTGTTGTACGCAAAGCAAAGCTGTTTCAGTTAGCAGTCCATATTTTGCTACATGCATATTTTTGCAATACAATGTTACTCATAATTAATACTATGTTTGAGAGAATTTTCCTTAAACAGCATTACTTGCCCGCTTGCGCTCGAGTTTCATACTCAAAAAAGTTACGGCGTTTGAGTTTGCAGATTCTTGTACAGAGTTGGTTCGTCATCACCTTGTTCAGCGTAGCCCCCTTTGCTTCTGTTCATTAGTACACCTCACCATCCTGCAAACGCCTGTACCATTTTCCTTTCCAATTTCATACATGCACCATTTCTCACAACATATACCAGTTGCATCAATCAAACACATGGAAACAAACCAATCAAATAGTTGAGCAGTGAGCACAGATGCTGATTATTTGTAGCTGTCTCTCATTCCAGCCAATAGACTGCAGCGACAAGCCATGCATGATTTGCATTTCACATAAAAGATTACAAGAAAACAACAGCTATCAAGGGTCTATGCAGCATCAGACATGCTCAAGAAAGGAAATTGCAATTGATATGCCAAATCAAACAGGATATAGTGCCAGGGTGAAAGCATTCCCCTTTGTCCTTTAAGCATCTTGCAAACGTCTGTACTATTTTCCTTTCCAGTTTTATACATGCTCCATTTCTCACACAGATTTCAGTTGCATTAATCAAACACATTGAAACAGACCAGTCAAATAGTTGAGTTCAGATGCTGGTTATAATCGGCAGCTATCTCTCATTCCAATCAATAGACTGCAGCAACCACACATGAATGATTTGGATTTCACATAAAAGATTACAAGAAACAAGAATTGTCAGCTGTCTATGTAGTATCAGACATGCTCAAGAAAGGAAATTCAGCTGCGATTGATATGCCAAATCAAACAGGATTTACAATGCCAGGGTGAAAGTATTCCCCTGTGTCCTTTAAGCACCACGAAGGTTTTCTAAAAATTGCAACGTCGATCCGGTACAAATTGGGTCCTTAGCAGTTCAATGGGGAAAAATAGGAAAAAAAACAAGAGCTACTAGAAATAGAACTACAGCTTACAACTGAGCATCACCAGTCATCACAGTATACGCCTCCGAACTGATCTTCCTCCTTTCATACACCAGCTTGCATGCACCAACCCACATTACAAAACTGAAAGGAAAGCAACTCTAGAAGAATTCAAACTCCAGAAAGTTATCTGGGGCCTTCTGGTTGGCAGCTGGAGCAACCTTATCGTTAGCTGGGGCTGGCTTCGGTGGGCGATCCAGCTCCACAGGCTTCGGTACATCCGGAGGGCTTGCACACCGTATCAACGCCCAATTCACACCCTCAAAGAACGGGTGCTGCTTGATCTCAGTAGTCCCCCGTTTGTAGCCAAGACGATGCTGCGGGTCTTTCACCAGCAATCCTCTTATCAAGTCCCTAGCTGAGAAACTCACAATTGGGGACTCTGGGAACCGAAGGGGCTGACCAACAACATTGAAGAGTGTAGCCGGTTTCCTGACCCCTTGAAAGGGGTCTTACCAAATAGGAGCTCATAAAGGAATATACCAAAGGTCCACCAATCCACAGCACTGCCATGGCCTTCCCCTTTGATTATTTCTGGCGCCAAGTACTCATGGGTGCCAACAAATGACATAGAGCGAGCATCGGTTGGCTCCATAATGAGCTCAGGCAGCGGGCTAACCTGGTTGACAATCTCAGGCTTCGGCTTTGGCTTTTTCTCCTTCTTGGACTTGGATTTGGAGGAGAAAAAACGGGGACCAAAGCAAGTAGTTGGAGCAACACACGCTGGCTGGATGCAGGATGGCTCGATACAAGTAGGCTGCACGCAGTATGCTTGGTTGCCCCTCTGCAGTGCATCTGGTCCAGGGTTGGCAGACTTGGCGACAGTAGGGCTTACATCACAGCGAAGAGAGAGGTCAAAATCAGAGAGCATGATGTGCCCATCCTCCCGGACAAGGACATTCTCCGGCTTCAGATCACGGTATATAATCCCAAGCATATGCAGGTATTCCAGTGCGAGGAGGACTTCTGCTACATAAAACCTTGAAGAAATGACTATGAGCATATTTATCGTATGATCTGAGGTGTTGGATATTATGTAACAGTAAAAAAATATACTACAACATACAAGCTCAAAGTAAGGGATACATGCAGAGGCGAATGCCAGGATAATAATTAAATATGATCAAGCTACTACACTGGATAGTACTAAGTACTAGCAGAGAAGGAGAAACTGGAAGCAGCAAAGTTAAATAATCAATATAGGACTAGTTAACTTCAAAATAAAATTAATATATGCAACATATATATGAGGAACACTGTAATTTTAAGAGTTGAAACATACTTGGCTGCTTGCTCTGAAAAGTATTTTCCAGGCTGCCTCTGTCGAAGGGTGTGCAGGTCCCCTCCTGGACAGAACTCCATCACCAAACATGAGAATTTATCTGTCTCGAAGTGGGTGTACAGTGTCGGAAGAAACGGATGATCCAGAGACTGCAGTATCTCCCGCTCTGTCTGCGCTCGAAGAAGCTTCTTCCGGCTCGCCAATGACCCTTTGTCCATGACCTTCATTGCAAAGTAACTCTTGGTGCCATTGAGTTCAGAGAGGTACACACTGCCAATGTCACCGCATCCCAGCTTCTTAAGCAGCCTAAAGTGGCTCAAGCCCAACATGCCATCCCTGGACCTTATCACTCGGATGGCTTCCCACCTAGAATCACTCCCCTTGTGTGGCTTGGTGGTGCTGCTGCTCATGCTGCTGCACGAGCTCTCATCGCTAATGTTGCTGCTCGCGCTCGGGCGGCATATGCTGCTCTTTCCACTCTCCGGAAGATCAGCCCGGTCGCTGACCTTAGCACTGCCACTGGTCTTCCTCAGGCTGTTGGCCCCGTCACTGGCTTTGGCAGTAGCAAAGCTCTCGCTCATGCTGCTCTTCTGCGACACGTTCTTCTCCTGATTACCACCACCGCAGTCCAAGCTCTGGATATCCTTCACTTCCCCAGAATCGGCGCGCGGGGTTGGCGGCTCATCTAGCGCACCGCAGTCTGAGCAAACACTGGAAGGACCCTTGTCCAGCATCGACGCGGAAGACTCCTGCCGCCGATGGGAGGGCTTTTGCTCTTCCAGGACATTCTTAGCAGCAGCAAGCTCCAGCGCTGCGTCCATTGCTTTGTCGTCCACCTTTGCAGGAACTGGATCCTCTGCTGGTTTAGTAGCCTGGTGCCCAGGCACGTTGTGCTTAGCAGCCTCCACGGACATGGTGGTCTCGTCACAAGGAGTTTCAGCAGTGCAGATGAATCAGACGAGTGGAGATGGAATTTCTCACTTCACTTTATCCAAAATCTAACAAGACTGCTCACTTGTCAATTGAGTTCCCAGGCATCTAGAGAAATGAAGAGCAAAGAAGAGTATATTAGTAAACTGGAGAGTATCAAAATTACTGAAAAGAGCCATCTAAAAAGCAGAGTTGTTGACAGAGAACTGGTAGCTGTACTGTACAGAAATCTAACAACGGACCGGAACACATTTCAATCACCACAAAATTGCTGGGAGAGACTAGCAGCCACACCCACACCCACCGGGTGAGAACTGGGAAACCTAAAACGTAGACAGAAACGCTGGAATAACAAAGATTTGCAGGCGGGGAGTAAGATAGGCGCAACCGAGCAGCCGCACCTAAAGGAAGCCCGAACGACTTCACAGATCCAGCACCCAGTTGATTGCATCAGCGAAGAATTAGCAGCAGGAAAGGGCGAACAGGGCCGGCCCCCAAAGAAAGATGAGAGCGTTTGGCAGGAGAAAAGAGATCGTGGCTCCACGAGGGGTCCCCCAGGCCGGAACAGGAAATGAATACGATTAGCAAGAAAAGCGATGGGTGGCGGCAACCTGGACCGGAACAGGTAGCGGGCGGAATCACGAGCGCCTGCGTCCCCTCCCCGCTTTCTCCCCTCCCGTTCTCCCCTCCTCCCCTCCCCTTGGAAAGGAAAGGAGAGGAAGGAAAGGAGGTGGATCGCACCGGAATCAGAGGAGCTAGGTAGGTACTTAGGCCGGCAGGCACATCGGCATCGGACATCTGGTAGGCGGCGGTGAACGTGGAGCGGAGGGAGGTCGGCCGGCCATTAAATGCGTCAAGAAAGAAAAGGGGAACGAAGAGAGCAGATGAAGAAAGAGACGAGCGGCGGCGGCGGCGGCGGCGGTGGCATTGCATCGACAGATGAAGAAACAAGAAGTGATGGGGAACGGACGGCACCCACCCCCAATCAGTCAAATCAATCAGATTCAGTCAGGGACGCAAGAAGCAGCCACCAGGCCGGGATGGGAAGGAAGGGCAAGCGAGTCGTACCTCTGCTAGGCGGCCATGGCGGCGGAACTGAACGCCCGGCGGCCGGCCTCCTTCCTTCCGCCCGGTGATGCGCTGCAGATTGGTGGTGGTGATGTTGGGGATGGCGAAAGGTAACAGATTTAATAAAGTGGGGGCGGCATGCTCCTCCCCTCACTCCCTTCTGTGGGGGCTTCGGCTGCGGTCAGTCAAAGAGGTGCCTAGGGCTTGGGGCGTGACCCACTGTCAGAGACCTGGTGGTGCTTTGCTTGTTCTTTTCTCTCTGCTGCCCTTTCTTTTTCCTTTTTTTTACTCACATGTCACATGTTCAGTCACCCTCCTCGAGGTCGAGGCCTGGGCAGTTTTGACCCGGTCCCAACAGCGTCACTTTTGGGTACATAACCCAAGGTGATTACTGTTTTATCCATCAATAATTACTGCTACTGCTTGCTCCAAATTTAAAACGATGAAGCTAGATAGAGAGCGTGTAAGTCAAATTATCTTCACTTTGACCAGCTTTTTGTAGGAAATAGTGATTCCCATTACACATAAAACTCGATTCTATATAAAACTCGATTCTACAAGTAGCAGTGATTCCCATTACGCATAAATGATTTCTATGAAATTTTGGTTTTTGGTGGCTCCCGTAGGCATAGGAAATGCCGGCAGGGAACAGCGTCCATTGCCTTGAACCACTCGCTGTTCCCTACTCGACCCCCCGTGGTACTACCTTTTCTTTTGTGCTCTCCCCTCTCTCTATGGATAGAACAGTGAACTACGAGGCCTGTACTACTCGTAGTAAATAAACAATGGTAATTTGCACGCTAACCTCGAGGGAGGAGCAAAGCAAAGCACCGCCCATGCCTCGGGAATTCGTGCCAGCCCTTTTGAAATTAATTATAAACAAAAAAGACATAGTAACCATAGTAGCCAGTAACGAGTTTTTTTTTTAAAAAAAATGAAATAAAACGAGAGCTTATTTTGAGAGAACGAACGAAAGTAGGTCGCCTTGCCTTCACACTCACAGAACAGAGCCGTGTTTTTGGCAAGGCAGGACGCAGACCTGCTGTGCTGCGAGAGTGACGGACGATGCAGGCTCTTTCCGATCGACGTGGATCTGGATCACGTATTCACATCTGACTCACCCCATCCAGAAATCCATATGTATCCGACGGCAAGTACTCCTACCAGTACCAAAGACCCATCAGTAGCAGCATCCCACATGTCCGTCCGTATCTGCTCACTTCAATTCCAGAATCGTTTGCGATTTTTTTTATTTCATATAAAGCGTGTTTGGCCCTCTCGTCTTATTCAACTTTTTTAATAAATATTACCACTTTTGTTATGACTTATTACATCACTAAAGATATTGTAATAACGTTTTGTTTGTTTTATAATTAAATAAAAAATTTGAATAAGGCGAAGCAAGTCAAACATGTTTATATAGTCGAAAAATTGCAGTAAATCGTGGAACGGAGGGGAGTACAAGACTACAAACATACGGACAGGCGCGTGTAACATGATGATGTCAGTTGGGGCGACAGCCACATCCACGCGGGCCCTCGAGAAGAACACAGGATCCATGGCTGACAGACATGTTTGCCTCTCCCTCCCTCCCTCCGTCGAGCAGCTACCTTGCCCCGGTCGCACTCCGACGGACGGACTCCTATTCAGGTCAGCAGCCGTCTAAATACAGAGCTCCATTTGTGTGGATCGCAGCGTGCCAAGACATGAGACCGGCGTCCATCGACATGGACACGAGGTCGGCCGGCAGCAGGCAAGGGCGCACCCACGCAACAGTGACAATCTTCCCTAACCGGACCCCGGCCTCTCCCTGTGGATGGAGAGCGCCAAACCTACACGCTTTGCCAATCTCTTCTGCCTAGTTCTGGCTACCAACTATACTCTACTCCACGTGGTCGGTCCATGCATCTTCACACCAAGGCCAACTGCTGCCATCCCGGCGTCAAACGTGCAACTATATATGGGTTAAGTTTGGAGATGATAAGTGCCGGCGTAAACAAATGAAGGTGACTCACTCTAATAAGCCTCGGCTGCCACCAGAACAAAAGCCTACTACCTGCTAGGTTCAGTTTGGATTTGGAGCCATGAGCCCCGCCCACGCCGGCACATGGAGCCCCTCAATGGGGTCCCAGGAGATGCCCTACAAGTACTTACTTGTTCTAATCCACAAGCCGGCCACATGCCCAGCGACCACGCTGGACCTCGAATTTTTCTTACAAACACCACCGATTAATCAGTGCTAATGATACAAAACAGGATCCAATGTGTCCACTAAACTAGCTGTACGTCCAACTAATCTTTGACCAGGCCGAGGCCGGATCCAAATCCAATGCAATGCATGGACCAACAACCTACCTATGTGCTTGCTATCAGTACCTTCAAGCCAGCCAGTGTTTGTGCAGAATGCATGTACCGTAACACTGCTGAAATGAGCAGAGAGCAACTCGATCATCAGAGCATAGATAGATACGGGGGCTAGCCGATGGAGGCTACACACCTTGTCCCTGTGCAAAATAAAATGCTGCCAAGAGACACAACAGCCAGCCTTTTATTTTTATCATCAGTCACCTGCAAAAGGGAAAAGGAAAGGGTTAGTGCGAAGGACCTCTGGGAAAAGCACACGCCATGACACCACCAGTACATTCAGATTCAACATCAGATGCCATACAAGATGCAGTGCAAGAAGAAGAAACAATAGTGTGAGATTGCAACTCTGCAAGAAACTTACTCTGGAGACGGCAGTATATGACCACACTCATCAGCACAGGGGGGGGGGGGGGGTTGTCAAGGGTTGCAATCTTACAAATGCTGATCTAAACAGCAATTAGGCGAATGAAAACAGCAACAAGATATGTATAGTACACATCACATGTGCTGACAGGGTTGTGAGATGGCCTGCCTACTTTCAGGCATCAAAGCACACAAAAGCTTCCTCTACCCGCCCGTTGCAAAAACAATAGTTTGGTTTAGGTGAATCCTACCACCAGAAGTCAGAACTTTTGCTCATTTGGTTACTGCTATTTTGTAAAAATGCAGTGTTGGTCAGGCTCGAACTTGTTAACCAAACACATTAGGCACTCAGCTTATTTTTTTTTTTTCTCATCAAAAACACATCTTTGGTCCCTGCTATAAAAATGAGCAAAAGAAAGGCCAGTTATGCCGCGCTGATTCAAAGTCTAACAGCATATACTCTGATACTAAAATTTTAGGCATACTCTACTTGCACTTGCACCTAGGGATATTTGTATCACAGAAGGTCGTTATTCTACTTAACCGAAGTCATACAGTGATGTCGTACAGTTAGGATCTGCCGCCGTGAAACACAGTTAATTGTTCTCAAAGTGCTACTCCTACAGTAGAGCATAAGAAAGAATTCAGTGATGCTGGAGAACGCGCATTATTATTCTACTGAAGACAATTAGCTGTGACCAGGAAGAGAGGGAGGGAGGAGATTTGCCAGTACATTTTCTTGCATAAGAAAGAATTCAGTGATGCTGGAGAACGCGCATTATTATTTTCATAGAGTTACAATAGTTGTTAATGGCTAGCTAATGCCTAATAGAATGGTCGATGAGGAATGCCAGGGGTAAGAACTACACCAAAAGTAGCGCTGCAAATTCAGTCACAGCAACAACTAAAAATAAAAATAGTGTTGCTCTAAAAAGTGTGGTACATTGGAGCTTACCATCAGATAAGATGGCAGAACACTTATGAGCAAAAATTTCTCTGGTGTCTAAAGCTAGATTGGATGCCAAGATTTTATATAAGTTCTCTTCCCTGAAAATAAGTACAAACAAAATGCAGTTAGCAGGATCAATAAAAATCCGGCGCTGGAACATAGAGTAGCACAAGCTATCCCTAGTTTCTATATTAGCATGGCAGGAAATTCTTAGTTTCTACAAAGAATGACTTTCCATGTCTGCTTCAAAAAGAGGAGTATTTGTTCACAGAAAATATTATAAGCAAATTCACATTAAGTTAGGATGACAAAATAAAAATAAAAAAGAAGCAACATCAAATAGAGCACCGCTGTCCTATAACAAGTTTGATAGTGTGCCCGCTGTATTCTCTAATGTACTTGACTTTTTTTGGTAACAGGATTGGTCACTGATAGCTATAACTTATGGTATAGAGTACTTACTGAGCCCATGATGGAATCAATTTTCGTCTACACCTTATTTCCCTTTGATGCTCCAAGATTTCGAAATCCTTTGCATTAGAATCTTCATAAGGTGTTATTTCATAGGACATATATATGTTTACAGAATCAATGCCAAGCAGAATACTTTTCAAACCATAATGTTCACAAAGTTCTGGTAAATGAAAGAAAATCAAACTTCCAAAGTAGGACACGGTGCAGGGTTTGCAGTTCAGTGCCATCAGTGAAGAACTGGTGGGAACACATAGTTATGGAACCACAAGGAAATGTAATGCATTGTGCAAATCAAAGGATCCCACTGCTTTTCACCATTGTATTTTTGTTTTGGTAAAAGTATCTCAACTTTTTCAAGTTTTGGTACCAGATGTGCGTCTGGACTGTGTGTGATATTTACACACAAAAAAAAGACATCATCTCTAAACCACAACTAAATAGAAATTCAAAACTCAGCATCTCCAAATGAAAAGCGTAGAAGAAAATTCTGCTACTGCATTGTCATTTCATTAACCCACAATTTGAATGCCCTCTTACACAATTTCCAGCAAATAGAAAGATGAACATGTTAGCTTGCACCTCAAATACTATCTAGTACCAAATCACGGGGCACGATTATCAAATATGTGACCTGACGAACCTAAATCTAATCTAAACAAATACAGCGGTAACGGAATCAAAGCGCAGAACCCAGTCACTAAACAAAAACAGGATCCAATGTGTCCACTAAACTAGCTGTACGTCCAACTGATCTTTGATCGGGCAGGCCGGATCCAAATCCAATGCATGGACCAACAAGCTACCTATGTGTGCTTGCTATCAGTACCATCAGCCAGCCAGTGTTCTGTGCAGAATGCATGTACCGTAACACTGATGAAATGAGCAGAGCGCAGCTCGATCATCAGAGCATAGATGCGGAAGCTAGCTGATGGAGGCTCCACACTCACCCTGTTTGTCCCTGTGCAAAATAAAATTATGCCAAGAGACACAACAGGCAGCCTTTTATTTTTATCATCAGTCACCTGCAAAAGGGAAAGGGAAAGGGAAAGTGTTAGTGCAAAGGACCTCGGGGAAAAGCACGCGATGCGATGACACCACCAGTACATTCAGATTCAACATCAGATGCCATACAAGATGCAGTGCAAGAAAAAAAACAATAAATAGTGTGAGATTGCAACTCTGCAAGCAACTCGTCGAACAGAGCGTGAGCGTCCTCGGCGCCGAGGTTTCCCGAGCGGTAACAGACTCCGTTGAAGCGCCCCAGCTCCCAGGAAGGGCGGGGGTCGGCCCTCCACTGGCGCGCGGGAGAAATTTCAAGATTTGGGACTCCAATTCGCGCGCCTCTCAAGATTTAGGGGACCCAATTCGCGAGGCCTTTCAAGAAATAGGATCGGACACACCAATTTCTTCAAGATTTGGGATTTCCAGCGTTTTCACTCCTTCTCAGTTTTTATTTAATTCTTTCACCCATCCTGGGCACCTAAAAGGTCCAAAATGCCCCTGGCCTAAACTACTCCCTCTTTAGAAAAGGGATTGCCTTCTCTGCTACCCACTTGTATGATGCCATTTTTGTTTTCACTCTCCCAGTAGATGCACAAAAATGGTCTTCTCTATTCATTGTAATCTGAAACATGTTGCAGAAACAAGTAAGTATCCACAAGCTACAATAAACAATGCAATAAGTAAGAATGTTGCAGGTAAACACAAGTTAGAATAATGTCAGTACCCTGACTTGCTTTTTATCAGGCAAGGTCCTTGCCACAATAGACCATGGACAACCATCAGCTTTGCAGTATCCTCTGAACAGACTTGTAGTCGATTTCTCTGTTCCAATTTCAAACTTCTTCTTTATACAGTGATGCATTAGGGAAGCCCTGAATTCAAGCATACTAGAATAAATGGTTCCCTCTTCCATAGGAGGATTTTCTAGATCATAAAGCACTGAGTCCTCACCAGGCACATGATCATCAACCACTAACTCATCAATAGGTTCAGGAGCAATTTGCTTCCCCTTTTCAGCAGCTGCTGCCCTAGCTTGATCAACTCTCTCATCCTCTGCTCTTAGACCAAGAAACTCATAAATTGTATCCTCATCAATCACAGGCATAGGTCCACCAATTTTCATTTGATCATCAGTTAGAGGAGTTATCAGTAGGCTGTCCCAGTCAATTTCTGTGGGTTTGTCGACAACAACGACAACCAAAAGCATCTTCCTTTCATTCTTTCTTTCTGCAAAAGCAACTGACAGATCCGTATCATTCGACAGTTTCCTTTCTCCAACTCCACTCATGTCAAATTCAGATACTACCAACTGCTGGCCACTGCCCCATTGTATCCTTGCTGCCAAATCCTTTTCTAGCATGACAAAAGTATAGCATTGACAGTCCACGGTCCATTCATCATAACTTTGGGGCACATCAACAAAGGAGCCATCATCAAGCTTAGCGGTAAACTCCGAAAAGTGAACACACAATCTAAATGCAGCTTCCGCACTCATTCTACCGTGTACCAACAAAACAAATAAAAGAGACACATAATAAGCTTGTGCCCCCAAAATCTACGACCTATGAAATTGAGAGAAAACTGAAGGAAGTCGTGGATTGTGCCTTACCCTGGAGGGAGCTCGAAGGGGATCATGGCCTCATCCACCGAAGGCGGGCACGCGAGCCAATCCACTCCCGTCGACCGAAACCCTAGGTGTCGGGCGCTCTTTACCACGGGGTGCTCGATCTGTCGCGGAAGGGAAGGGAGGGGAGGGGAGTGGAGGGCGGCGGAGGGAGGGAGGGGCGGCGGAGGGGAGGGGGGCCCGGCGGCCGGCCGGCCACCCGGCACGGACGGGGAGAGGCGGCGCGCTTCTTCTTGTCGCCGTGCCGCGCGTGCGCGAGAAGCCCCGACCACGGTCTTTTTGTCGTGGACGAGAAGGAAGGAAAAGAGGGGAGTAGTTTAGGCCGGGGGCATTTTGGACCTTTTAGGTGCCCGGGATGGGTGAAAGAATTAAATAAAAAGCGAAAAAGAGTGAAAACGCTGAAATCCCAAATCTTGAAGAAATTGGCGTGTCCGATCCTATTTCTTGAAAGGCCCGCGAATTGAGTCCCAAATCTTGAGAGGCGCGAATTGAGTCCCAAATCTTGAAATTTCTCGGCGGTTTCTTGAAACGACGGGCTGTGGGGAACTCCTTTGGATCGATGGGAGCACCTCGTCGCAGAGTTGGCGTCGATACTTTCGGCGGGCGCCGTCCAATGATCCGCCGGCTTCTTCAACCAAGCGGGGGCCCGGGTCGACATGGTGCGGATGCGGATGAAGAAGCTGAAGCGGATCATTGGACGGCGCCCCGATTCGGTGCCAAATGCGGCTTCGCTTCGTCTTTGGGGATAGGGGTGGTCCGCATAGCGCGCAGTGCCGGGCGGCGGCTTACTACTATGTCTCGATTGTGGTTCGGAACGGCGGCCATGGCGGCGGAATTGAGGAGTGCGGAGGGCTGTGTCGGGAATCGAGGATGCGGGCGGCGGCAAAGGCGTACGTTCTGTTTAGGGTTTGCTTAGGCTGGGCTTACATTGGGCCGCAAGTGGCAAGTTGTCGGTTGGGCCATGGGCCTTGTAGGTAGCCAGGAGGAGTAGGGGCGATCTGCTCAAAAAAAAAAATGGAATAGGGGCGAAGGCAAGAAATCAGAACCGAACTTTCATTTGAACCAATTAAATTCCTCTGAAATCCTCCAAATTCCGTGTGATTATCGTTAGTGATCTTCTAGGTCCTAACAGGCTGCGGAGGGCGGCGGTGTGGGAGTGGGAGGAACGCGTGGGGTGGGCTCTGGGTGTGGATTTCTTTTCTTTTTTTTTTTTTTTTTGATAACTGTGTGGACTGATCACGCGCTTGGACCTAACTCGCTTCGCTTGGCTAGCCTGTTTTTGACTTTGAGTTGTTATTCCCATCGTTCATCTTTACTCTTTTTTTTTTAAGAATCCGTTCATTTTACTTCCTTTACTTTGGTATATGTTTTCACAGCCTTGCTGCTTTAGTATGTTTTTCAAAAGTTGCGGGATGTATTTTGTCCAGTTTTTTAAATCAGGAATGAAAATTGAGGACCAAAACTGTACTTTTTCGGAGAGAAACCTGCAGTGTACAGTATACTCGTACTAGAGGTCCTACAGCATTTAAATGGGCCAGACTGCAATTAGCGCCCGAGGTAGGTTGGGCTAAGCAAAATTTAGCAACAGATCCAGTTCCTCTACTCGGCGCGAAAGCAAATTAGCGTGGCTTCAGAAACTCCCGCCCAAAGTTTCTGATTTTCAAGACTCGTGAATTGTGAAAGATGAGGACGTCGTGCCCAAGCAGTTCGGACTTGGAACAATCATCATAGATTTCATTCACAAGATAAATGCAGGTCGCATCCTGATCCTGTTCTCGAGGAGAGATTGGCATTCAAGCAACCAAACCAAGATGGTCGAATCTGAATCCTTGAGGAACAAAATGTTTGCAGCACAGCGAGCAATTACACGGATCGAACGGATCCAATTGCGCTTCCTGAGGGCAAGCAAAATTTGTCAACAGGTCCAGTTCTCCACTAGGCGCCAATGCAAATTAGCGCCTCTTGTGAAAAAAAGAAGCAAATTAGCATGGCATCAGGAACTCCCGCCCAAAATTTCAGCTTCTTTCAGGACGTCGCGCCCAAGCATTTTGAACGGATTGTAATTTCACCTATCAGTATTTGAACAGATTGTAATTTCACCTATCAGTTTTTGAACGGATTGTAATTTCACCTATCAATTTTTTTAGAATTATGACCCCTACGAAATTTCACAATTCACAACCCAAACACAGGGCGCATCATATTCTGAAGGAGACTGAACTTCAAGCAAAGACGATGGAAACTGATGCCAATTGGAGAATCACTGAACGGATCCCAACAATACCTTTCCCCATTTCACAACAACAGAGAGTTCAAGAACTGCAAATTGAAACCACTCATAGTACCAAGCACAACTGAACCGCTGTGACGACAATTTTCAATACCTTTGCAGGTAACACGTAAAGTTGACGACCGATTTCATAGTAGGAAGCACATCGACAGCAGAAGGAAAAACATACAAAATACAGGGACATTGCAGGATAGATTTCACATATATTTGCATTCAGGAATTGCAAAGATAGGCTGCAGCCACAGTGCCACAAAGTTACTTCTTACACAAATTAAAAAAGAAAAAACGGATCACCAAAGACGCACACAGAATGCAGACGCAGAGGCAACTACCGCCGCTGCAACAGGCAACCATACTACTACAAGTGGAGCAGGAACAAGGGAACCGAGAGGAGGACGACCAACGAGCTAGACCGCGCCACTCAACTAAGAGCTGGTGAACTTGGTGACGGCCTTGGTGCCCTCAGAGACGGCATGCTTGGCGAGCTCGCCAGGGAGGACGAGGCGAACAGAGGTCTGGATCTCGCGGGACGTGATGGTGGGCTTCTTGTTGTACCTGGCCAGCTTGGCCGCCTCCGCCGCGAGCTTCTCGAAGATGTCGTTGATGAAGGAGTTCATGATGGACATGGCCTTGGACGAGATGCCGATGTCCGGGTGCACCTGCTTCAGCACCTTGAAGATGTAGATCTTGTACGTCTCCACGCTCTTCTTCGCCTTCTTCCGACCCTTCTTCTCGCCGCCTTCCTTGCTGGCGGACTTGCCGGCCGGGAGACGCTTCTCGGCCTTGGGCTTCTTCCCCGCCGGGGCCTTCTCCGCCGCCGGTTCCTCCTCCGCCGGCTTCTTCGCCGCGGGCTTCTTCTCGGCCTTGGGCGCCATCGGGATCGGCGGGATGGCGCTGGGTTCTCGACGGGGAGGCGGTGGGTGCTTGGGGATTTGGGGGGCGGGCTTGTTGCTCGGTGCAGAAGAAGGATGCGGGGGGCGCACCTTTATAGCGTGTGGGAGGTGGGACGCGATTGGTGCGCTGGTGCGAGCCGCGGATCGCTGACGTGGAGCCGTTCGATGGGGTTCGGCTGTTCCGATGGACGGATGGGATGCGGATCGACGCGGATCGCTGACGTGGCACGGGCGGGGAAGGGCAGGAGGAGCGGCGCGGATCGGTGACGTGGACGGTGAGGGCCCAGACGTCAGTAGCTGCTGTTCGTTCGCCTGGCGGGAGTTTGAGTTTGGTTTGTTTTTTCGTTTTGGCGCCAATGATTCCGGGGTCCACTTGTCAGTGGAGTACCAAATGCGAGAAAATTGGGAGGGCTCGCCGCCGGCCACTCGCCGTGGGTTCGGAATTAGAGGAGGACCGGCAGGCTCGCTTCAGTTTGCGTTCGAATTATTTTGTAAAGAAAATATAAATTAATCATGGTACACAAGCACTACAAATAGACTCATTAGTTTGTTAGTAGCAAAACACACGCCGTCGCGTCTTTGCGGGTTGTTTTAAAGTATCCATAGTTTATCCTTTACTCTCTCTTATCTCGTTCTCCCGTTTCTCCGACCTCAATGCGTAATAAAGCATGAAAGCGCTAGCTTGAAACGCACGCGGCTAGCAAAGCAAGCAAGCGCTGGGCGGGCGGCTTGCAAGGTCTGAGGCGTGGGCGGCGACATCTTGCGGTGTCGTCGGGTGGGTGAGGGCATCGGGGCGCCGGGCAAAGGTGCGGGCGAGGCCGCCACGGCTGGCGGGCAAATTTGCCCGCGTTTGTTACGGAGTAAACAATCATCAAACATTAATAGGGGATGAGGACATGTCGCTATATATGTATTTATATATATTTTTATAATCAATTTGAAAAGCTATAATTTTTATATAAGCATAATGTTACTTATCCAATTAAGTTTGTGTCCTAGGTATAAATAGATTATATTATATATGTATATATAAATCAATTTGAAAAGATATAATTTTTATATAAGCATGATATCTAGTATAAAGAATAATGTTACTTATCCAATTAAGTTTGTATCCTAGGTATAAAATAGATATAGATATAGATTTATTTCATGATTTAATGATGATATTTTTTTAGTGCAATCAGTCACTGTCCGAGATATGATATCGAGAAGGAGCAAGGACCAATCCATCCAACGCACCGTATTGGATGGAACCAAAATTTTCTACTATGAGTTGCAAGAATCAAATGAGTCTCAAATCCATACACATGCATTACCTTCGGAGCTCACAGGAAATCATGGCTGGTTGAGTCACGCGTCATCGAAATTAAATTAAATTAATGCAAGTGACCTCTGTTGGCTGGTTGTATTATTATATTGGATGTCAGATCATGCAAAGTGCAAGACGTGGGACAGAGAAAGTTTGGATTCATCACCGATGTGGACTCGCTTGGAGATCGACGCCTTGGCGGCCCGCAGGAGTCGTATCACGTATGGAAGGCGGACGAGGAATAGGCCGAGGCTCGTATGGAAGGCGGACGGGGAATAGGCCGAGGGCTCGTATGGAAGGCGGACAGGAATAGGCCGAGGGTGAAAGCAGGTGCATGCAGACGAAAAAAAAAGCGGCGGACCCAATATAGAGATATATTTATTTATGTAAGAGTCCGATTTGAAAGAGGAGAGGTGGGAGGGCAGAGACAAAAAAAAAAATTTAGTCAAGAAATTTTCTCTCTTTATTAGTAGGTATAGATATATTTGATTTAATGAGAAAAATAGAATGTTGACATGCATTCAGTCAAAAAAGAATGTTGACATGCAACCAATACATTTTTATGCCATTGTGTGGCGCCCATGAACCCTCGCTAAAAATGGCCACAGGACAATACCATACAATAGGGCTTCCCATCCAGTACTTTTAAATTTGAATCCAAAATATCCTATGTGTGTCAATCGTAGCCATCATCAGAGGAATATGTGTTGACATACGAGGCATTTGTGTTCTTTGATTACCGACACAAGGTACCATGAGCAAATTTATCCAATTTTGATAGCCGCTTGTGTAAAAAAACACGGGCAATGACAAAGCATGCAATCAACTATAAATATGAAGATACAAGAGGTGTGAGTCAACAAGGTCAGGGAGGCTCTAAATCACCAACAAGTTCACTTCCTAATGGATATATTTGGTAGATCAAAGTCTCACCACTTAAACATTCCTACCCCTCTCTTAACCCCCAAACAGAGAAGAACAATCATCACAAGAATGAGAGTGAGGGAGGGATGTCCTTTTTGGGCTAGATGGGCCACTTTGTAAAATGCCCCCAGAGTTATCATGAATAAGTCCTTTGACACCTAACCAAACACATAAACAACATTTTTCATAAATGTAATTATTCAAATAAGCCTCAAATGGTGTCAATTGGAGCTGCAACATTACATACACCAAGGCTTAATTAGCAACCAACAAATCACATCATATAAAACCAATAGAAAAAAGACTTAACATGGCCTTCTCTTTGTATATACTAGTAAAATAAAACATGGAATTAATTAACAATGTGAAATGTAATCATGGTACAAATATTACTAATCCTATCCAAATACTCTCAACATATTAGAGAAGCCAAGCTAAATGTAATATAGAAACATTCATAATATTCCATATCCTTACCTTAATTTTTTGGTCGGTCATCATTGCTTTTAGGTCATGCTACCTTCTGGAGTTGGGTCAATGGGGAGGCCATCACTTGATTTTGGTGTGGTCGTGCTACCTTCGGAGTTGGGTCAATGGGGAGGCCATCACTTGATGCTGGTGTGGTCGTGCTACCTTCTGGAGTTGGGTCAATGGGGAGGCCATCACTTGATGCTGGTGTGGTTTCCGGGTAGTAGGGATTCTTGATGACCATTTCGACGGTCTCAGGCCCTCCATCGGCCATGTCATGGGTGCTCCGCCCTTTTGCGAAGATCCCCTTGAGCCCCTGCTTTGGGGACCTTGGCATACCCCTTGCCCTTGGTGGCTACTTCATTTGCCTTTGGCGGGCACATCCCCCTTAGCTCTGCCGTGGTCCTTGGCGGACCCTTTGGTGGCTGCACCGGGTGCCTCGGCCGATGCAACCCCCTTAGTGTCTACATTGTGGTTCTTGGCAGACCCCTTGGTGGGGGCTTCAGGCACCTTGGCAATCGCATCCTCTTCTTTGGCGACCGCATCCTCTTCTTTGGCTATTGTGCTCATTTGGAGATTTGGTCGCATAGACCAATGGAGTCACCATCACGGCGACATAGATGGCTAGAATGAACAATGTGACGACAAGGTTGTGCGACATTGTCTATTGAAGTGTTTTCTATTAGCAAATCACAAAATGGTATGAGAGATAAGTGTGGTGTGTTTTTATTTAGATTTTGAGAAGGCCATTCCTTGCTAACGATGAATACGGGTGTGTGTACAAAATTTACGAAGGCAAGTAAGACTGCGAGAATGGTGGCAGGCCACAACTGAAATGATTTTCATTTTGTGGTCATGCGTGCCGTATGTGAGGGCTAAGGTTATTTTTAGTGAATCCACACTTCACGCTTCATGGCCACACACGCGAACCCTCTGGAATGAGCGTTTAGCTGAGTAGACCCCGCACAACCCTGGAACGTGTTTCACCGGCCGTATGTGAACAGTAATCAGAACGCTGAGGAGGCGTGGATCCTACGTGCTATATGGAGTTGGATATTGGGGACGTACTGTAGTCCGAAGGAAATTTGGCTGGTTCTTGTGGCCTCGTGCAAGTATATACTCCCTACGTCCCCAAAAATGTTTGTCGCTTAGAAACTATTTTGACAAATTATATCTTAAAAATATTAGTATTTACCGTACATAATTACTATCGTTGGAAAGATATTTGAATCTAGTTTTTAATAAATTTATTTGAAGATACAAATGTTGCATGTATTTTGTATAAATTGAGTCGAACTTGTGGGCACGGGAAACCAAAAACGGCGAACATTTTGGGACGGAGGGGGGTATGCTAGAACCTAGAATGTTCGGTGCTAAAAAAAACATAGAATGCAATGCAAATGCATGTCGTGTTATTTAGCATATAGCAGATATAAAAAAAATAATACATGGAACTGATTGAGTGGCATAATAAATACTAGGAATTTCATGTGTTGAAAACAACCCAAGATATGGATGTGTGTTTTGTGCGTGATATCATATTTTGTCCAATTACTAGATAGTATTATCATCGGAACTAGACATGCATGTTCCAACTTTTGATTTTGCATTTTGGTGCTTAAAGCAAAGCTGAAATGTCACGTCCAATTTTTGTGATTCTTTTTCATAATACAAAATGCTTTTTTTTTTGCCACTCAAAATGCTTTCGGTGCCACTAAAATCCGCAACATGGGTTATAAGTAAGTGTTAATATATAAGGAATGATCCACCTGATGCTGGATGCAGCGGATTGGCATAAGGTGGGGGATTAGCAAAATATATAGCAAATATAAGTTTCAACAATAACAAAGTAAGTATATGATATTATGATTTTCACACTATAAAAATACTAAACATATGACTACCTAGTCCATATATACAGAAGATAAGATAATCAAAAGTGTAAATTTTAGACTAGAGATGGTCGAGCCACTACTATGGCTAAATAGTCGCATCTATGTACTTCATTCCAAATTGTAAGTCATTTCTTGTCATTTGACTTTTTCACAATAAGTTTGACCACTCGTTTTATTAAAACATTTGTGCAAAATATCATTTATTTTGCCGTTCCTTGATTTATTATTAGAAGTTCTTCAAGAATAACTTAAATTTTACTATATTTACACAATTTTTTTTTGAATAAAACGAGTGGCCAAACTTAGGGTAAAAAAAATGTCAAACTATTTACAATTTGGGATGGAGGAAGTAGAGGCATACTTGCTTATGGTGCTATGGCATCCACTAAGTTTCAGATAACTTGGGCGCACTTGTGTCATAGACATTGCACATTCGTTTCATATATCAAATTGAAAAGTCAATCGGGCGAAGACTAGGAGATATGCCGGCTAGGATACAGTGGTGCACCAGTCCATAATAAGATGTGACAATTAGCATAGCTACTGAGAAGCTTGATTTTTATAAACAAAAAACATCACTACTTGGACCAAATTAAAACCCTTATGCAAAAATTGATCTTTGACGGTTTAATGTGGCTCCATTACACA
>JADLZK010002785.1:0-45520 GCA_015847255.1 Hyparrhenia diplandra
CGTGATACATGGAATACGTGCTGTGTACTTCTTCCACTCGGTAGCCGCAGCGACACGCCACTTCTTCCGATCTCTCTAGATTTCAACGCCCGATGTACCTTGGGGCCAGTTTTTCCTTCACTTGGAAACGCTCGTTCTCGAGAGGTGACACCTTTAGGTAGAGCGGGTCCCCTACTTTAAATTCTAACTCTTTCTTCTACGGTCGGCATAGCTCTTTCTCGTCGGCTCTGTGGCCGCTAGTGCTCTCACGGATCGTGGCTACCTTATCTTCTGCTTCCTTGGAGGATGTCGAGTCCAAACACTCTAGGGCTGCTCGCCAACTTCTCGACTACATTAATGGTGGGTTCTGACTTTCTCCCATAAAAGCTTCAATCGGGGACATTCTCGCAGCCGGGTCTCGGTAGTCGTTATTGTAGGAGAATTCTCGCAAATCGATAGGCTCTGCTCCTCCAATCTTTTCCTGTGAGGCCAATACACAAGTCTCGATATCTTCTAGTATCCGTTCACTTGCTCGGGTTTTCGCCCATCTCGTCTGCGGTGGTAGGCTCGGGCTGTAGTCCAAGCGTGTCTTCAAAGCTTTCATGTAATTTTCTCCAAAATCTCGAGGTCAATCAGAGCCTCGCGCTCTGTCAATACTATTCTACTAGGGACCTCGTAGCCTAAGGATTTCTGCTGCATGTATAGCTTCGCAAGTTGGTGAGCCCCGTGTGTGGTTTTCACAGGATGAAGTGTGCCACTTTGGTTAGCTCTGGGCCCACAATTACCCATATATGGAATCGCTTTTGCCATTGAGGTTCTTGGGAGTCCCACTCATGAAATCCATACTTATCTCATCCCACTTCCATTCCGTATGTGTAGTGGTTGTAGCAATCCCGCCGGTCGATGATGCTCGCTTTTAATTCGCTGACACGAAGTCACAATTGGCTACTGAAGTTTGCAATATTCGCTTTCATGCCCTTCCACCAATATTTCGCTCAGGTCCATGTACATCTTTGTTGCTCCAGGGTGGATGGAGTTACGGGGCGTCGCAGCCTCTTCTAATATTAAATCTCAGATTTCTTCCTTCGCATAATGATATGATCCTTAAAACCATAGTTTTCCCTCCATCTATTCGAACTCTGACATTTTCTCTTGAGGGTGACTGACGCTTTCAACCTCTCAAGTGGTGGTTTCGCCATCTTTTATCTTGAGCTGCCCTGATCCCAAGCCCTAGGGTAGGGTGTATGCTTTACCGTGTCCGTCCCTTGTTCTCCGATGAGCAAGTTTAGTCCGCTCTACTTGGGCCAATTCGGGGATTTCTCTCGGAGGTCTGCTATGTGTCAGCCGGTGGGTTTTCCTACTCTAGCGCGGTCGCCTACGGAGTTGGCTTTTCCAGTGGTGATTATCGTGATAAACGTGTCATAGTCCTTTATTTAATTTTAATCCATCTTCTTTGTCTTTAAATTTAATTGGCCTGAAAGTGAATATGTACTTCAAGCTTTTACGGACCGCGTGAAATCTCTGGCTACACTCTGTTCCTACTGAGGTAATGTCTCCATATCTAAGGCATGTACTACCGCCGCAGCTTCTAAGTCGCGTGCTGGGTACTCTTCATGCTTCTTCAGCTTGTTCTGAGGCGTGTATGCCACCACTTTCCCTTCTTCTGCATTAGAACACATCCTAATCCGCTGGCCGAAGCGCCGCAAGATACCACGTAAATCCTTATGTATATCCGTAAAGTGAGTACCGGGCGCGGTAAGCTTCGGTTTTCAACTCTTGGAAGCTCTTCTCACAAGCTTCCGTCCATAGAAATTCTTTTTCCTTTCTCGTGTTAGGGCGTCATGGGTCCGCAATCTTGGAGAATCCTTCAATGAACCTTCGGTAATATCCCGCCAATCCTAAGAAACTTCTTATTTCTCGTGATATTGGTGGTTGCCGCCATTCTCGCATCGCCTTTCTTATCTTCTCCTGGGTCTCACTTTTTACTCCTTCTCTGCGGTGATGACGGGCCTAGAAGGCAACTTCTTTAAACAAAACTCGCACTTGCTGAATTTGGCATATAGCTGGTGATCTAGCTTGCTTAAGATTATTCTCAGGTGTTGTTCATGTTCTTCGACGCTTCGAGTAAATAAGTATGTCATCAATGAATACTACGACAAACTTATATCTAACTCCTCCATGAATACCTTGTTCATTAAGTTCATGAAATATGCCGAGCATTTGTCAATCCAAATGGGCATAACCGTGAACTCATATTGTCCATAGCGGTCACAAATGCCGTCTTTGGGAACATCATTGAGTCGACCTTGAGTTGGTAGTAGCCCGATCTGAGATCTATTTTGGAGAAGTACCGGCTCCTTTGCTGATCAAATAGGTCGCCTATCCTTGAGAGAGGGTACTTATTCTTGATGGTGACTTCATTTAAAGATCTCAGAATCTATGCACATGCTGGGTCGCCATCTTTTCTTTTAACAAATAAATCGCTACATCCCTGTGGGTGATGAGTCGGGCCCAATGTATCCCCTTATCCCGCAACTCCTTTAGCCAAGCTTTCTTCAATTCTATCAACTCATTTGATGCCATCCGTACGCCCTTGGCTATTGGGCTGTCCCCGCATTAGGTCTATAACGAACTCCAAGTCTCTCGTCTGCGGGGCATTCCGGGTAGCTCTTTTCCGAAATACATCCCTCGATATTCTACTACGGTAACGCTTTCTAAGGTGGTGGTTTGTACATTGCATACGCGTCAACTTAAGCACTTGTGGTTGGCACGCTACGTTCCTATTCTAGGTGGTCACGCGGACTACCCCTGCCCTTGCATGATATGTTCCTCATGATGTTTTTGTAGCCAATCCATTCCTAATATTATATCCAACTGCTCTGCCTTTAGGACTACCAAATCGCCCTGAATTCTATTCCTTTGATCATAATTTCACCGGGATATTGTAGGGAGCACTTCATTACGGCCCTGTGGGTGCGAATTAAAGAGGGGGGTAAACAACACGCTTCTCGACTTATTTCGGAAACAAACGATCGGAATAAACGGACGCGGCGCAGTCAAATAACACGGTTGCGAGTAGAGCGCCGGCGCCGCAAACTCACCGTACACGGCATCGTGCCGTCAGACGCCCTCCCCATTCACATGATTTACTTTCGGCCAAAACTTGGCAGTCCTTCGGCCGCTGAGTTTTGAGAGGTATTGGTATTCATTCCGTGTAAAGGCGGCCTGGCATCGCAACCGAGGGGGCGGCATTACTCGTTCGATTTGGCATGCGCTGGCGATGCGTATGTCCGGGGTTGATGTGCATCCAAAACCGTGTTTCTTGTCCAAGGTTGTTTCTCGCCTTTGTCAAAGTTGCCGCTGCCGGGCGCGGTTGTTGGTGAAATTATTGTTGCCGGTCACAGCCGTTGTCGGGTAAGCAGGGCTGTGGTGCGTAGTTGCTGTTGCCGCCTCGGCTTGTTGACCTCGGTGCTCAAATTGCAGTGAGTGGGAATCTGGGGGTTGCATTCTGGTATGGTCCGCGCGTTGAAATCGGTGGGCATGCCTCCTCGCTGCTATCATCTTGCGCTTCCTTTCAATGTGCTCGTCCTCATCTTTTCTTCTTCTATGATTATGGCCTTGTTCATCATTGTATTGAAGTTGGTGTATTCGTGTCCGCTACACTTCCCCTCAGTAGCATTGAGTCCTCTCGCAGCACTCCATTCATTTTCTTATCCTGTCTACTCTCACTTTACATGCCAGAGCGCAGCTTCATAAATTTACGGATATACTGCGGGGATGGTCATGGCGTTTTGTTGATGTTGGAAATTCCTCCGCCTCTCTTTACTAGTATGATCCCCGGGCGGATGTGATAGCGATTGCATTCCTCTACAAACTCGCCCCAAGTAACGGCTCCTCGGGTTTTCCTCTGGGCCGCCGATAGTTGTCCCACCATTCACTTTTGCTCCAAAGAAGTTGATGGGTGGTTAGGAGGACTCTTCTCGCCGGGTTGCTCCAATCAGTGGCCCAACTTCTTGGTGATGAGGCGCGATCCGGGGCCATCTGGCGGGACAAAGGATCGCCCCCAACATCCTCGAAGGTGGGTGGGCGACCATAAATGCTCCTAACCTTCCGCTTCTCGGGCCTTCTCCCGCAAGTCTTTCTAATAACAGGTTCTGTCGATCCATCACTTCGCTAGGTTGGGTGGAGGTGGTGGTAGGTGTCTGCTTTTCCCCCGACAACTTCCTCTTCTCGCTGGTATTTCTTCATTGCCCTATTGTTTCGGGGTTGTTCCGCCTCATTCCGTCTATTTTTCCTCGCCTCCCATTGCGACCATAGCTGCCTTTTCGCTGGCGTCAAGGATCCCGCTAGACCCTTTCCATCGATTGTCTGTGATAGCAATATGAGCAAGATGGTGTTCGCATGGATCAAGAAAGTAATTTTCAAAAAGCAATTTATTAAAAAACATCGAACGCTCAACACATCCCTCATAGTTCTTACATAATGACACATGCGCATCATACATAATAACCATTTAGATGCTAAGCATGAAAACCACATCCAAACTACGCATATTGATACTACACTCATTCTCGGGCTTTAAAGATCGCTTGCTGTTGCCAAAGCATTTATTTATTTTACAAACAGTAGCTTCGAGGTTCCACCGCCACTTCACAAATACTAGGCCGGGTCGGCAATAAGGTACCCTTGTCATGGGCACCGGACGTCCCTTCCGCTTCCCCGCGTGGAAAGTTGTCCGCCGCATGCATTCCCCGCCGATCAAGCCTGAATCGGGCCATAGACTCCTTCTGCATATATCCATTGGAGGCCATAATAGGGTCAGCTGGGGTCGAGGCCGGCACGCTACCGGGGCGCATTTGCTGAAATCCCTTCTGATGTAATGCCCTCTTGCTTTCCTTCTCAGTCGCGGCAATTGCCGGGTCCTCTTCAACCCCATCCGCACCTCACCCGCCTTCCGTGATCTTGTGTGCCTCCATGGTCATCTGTCGCCTTGGCTTGCTTCTCTTGAAAGCCACTTTTGCTGCTTGGATCTCCTGCCGCCGTTGTCTTCACACAAGGTGTCTAGGTGGTGTAGGTACCTAACGTGAACACCTTTGCCGCACTCCAATACCCCCGGTCGATCTTTCACGGGCATCGGCATCTTGTGGCGCCAGCATCGGGTAGTTTGGTCCGCATGCGTGCGTACTTTGCTGGTGTGTACTCTTATGTCTTCTTCGAATATGCCGCAGATCGGGCCAACGCTGTCGTACACCTTTTGGGTGGTATCCCGTGGCCTCCGACCTATCATGGGTACCATCTCGCAAAACCGCGGAGAAGTCTGGATACTTTTATGCATTCGCACTTCACACCCGCACTCCCGCGATTCTCATATTGTATGAAGTAATACCGGAGGCTCGGTGTATCCCCTACTGGAGTGTCTCCCATAAGAGACGGGGAAATCCATCCGTGTAATGCGCCGCATTGTTCCCGCCAAGCATCGATGGGTCCTTTCCATACCGCAAAAACACTTCCCCTGTTAGACTTATTTTTGCATATGAAAGTAATGTAGAACAATCGGGGGTGTAGTTCATCTTCCGCTGTGTATTAGGATCCAGAGTTTCATCCTACTGGGTCAAGCTCGCTCGATACCACTAGGTCCCCTCACTTTAATGGGTCTTAACCTTACGATAGTGCCGTGGATCACGCGCTAATACGCTTTAATAAAACAAGAGTGGACACAAATTTATTAAAAAGGTGCCTGAGCTTTATTGATAGGATAAATAGGTCTTACATAAGTGGCCCGAGGGTCACAATCTTATTACACAACGTTAGGGTGGGCATAAGCCGCGGGCACTTTATTCATCGAGTCGGCCATGCGCCGCTTAGTGGTCCTAGTCTACCACACCCACAAGCATACTTGAGCCGTAGGCCTAAAACTCCAGTATCAACATCATAGTCCCAGCAGCCAAAAAACATCATGTCTAATCCCCCAAGGAAATCCCTCACGATCATCGAAATGAAGTCCTCCCTCTGCCGGTCCGGAAAAATCAACGGGTGAGCAATGGTTAGGACAAAGAAGTCCAAACCAGGGGTTTGGTGGTTATTAAGAGTTTGGGCCCTAGCAGGTCTCTAAAACTGCCCTCACTAGTTCCCGATCAAGCTATATGGTCATCGCTCACAAACACAAACGGTTAGCATCAACAGTGGTTAAACTAATCATAGATGATCCGTCCTAGCGTTGCCCAATTCCAAGGACGGGTTATTTGAATAGATTTAAAAGAACTCGCAGAGGTGTACAAATTTCCCCCACACGATGGACACATACTCTTCACGGGATCGCCGAAAGCAAGAATAGTCCAACAAGATCCCGACCCGCCCCCAAGCCCATCCTAGGTTTCAGTATAGTTCCCACCACTTCAAGCCAGTGGATTGAAGGATAACACGCCAATTTACGGATGAGACGATCACCCTAGACAATATGGTGATACCAAATCACCCACGGCTTTACGTAATACCTAATTACCCAACCTATACCGTCAACACGTAACCCAATCATAATCATCAATATGTGCCTTCTAGCACGCGCCATCGCGCCCACACACTTACGCGGGAAGATCGCCAGCATCCACGCCAACCGGCAATGGGGCCACTCTCCCCACGTCGCTTCCTCGATAGACCGCTTGCCTCGCCGCCCCTAGGTTAGAAACTATACTTTGACCTAACGGGTGTGAGACCAGGTCGCCCCATCTCGACGCGGTGGCCGCACGTAATGTCGTACTAGGGGATGGTCTATGAACCTGGCCCTTAGGGGAGGCGAGCATCTCTCCGCGATTCATCCCCGATTGTGACTAGTCTACCTCCATAAACCGTCACCACTCACCTTTTGTTGGATGGTTCACATTATTAATTAGGTTACACTCAGTCTTACTTTTAGTCGTTATATCGCCAAGCATCATCTCATTCACATGGCAACATAAATCATGATTATCATCTTATAAAAAGTAGGTTGGTTATTTTAGGTCAACATTATTAAGGAGCGGGGTTGACTTGCCTTGGATTTAAAGTTGTCGCCCGCTCAGAACGTAGTCCGGATCGCTTCGAAGTTCGATGGAGGTCTTCGCTTGGGCTACTCGCACGGCGCGCGATTACACAAAATTAATAGGGTAATTGAATAGCTTTACAAAACGAACCAGGTGATAATAGATAAAACCCAAGAGAAATGGATAAAGCTCGAATTTAGAAAAAATAATGTATGGTTCGACCCGATTTGGAGTTACTACGGTTCGAAGTTATGATTTTTCCGAAGTTTAATTCCGATTAATAAACATGGTGGGATTTTTTATGTCATTATTTTATTAATGTAAAAAATATAATAAAAATCATGACAATTATCTCCACAAGATCTAGTTTATTTACATATTTTTCTCGAATTTTTCGGAGGTCCGGAACATGTACTTATAGCAAGAGGGGTACGATTTCGGGTAGACTCAAAGATTTTCCACCGTTTCCCCTATTTTGTTTCGCCATCGAAGGGCTGACCAGCTGGGCCCGCCTGACCCACGGGCCGTGAACGGAAATGAGACGGCAAATGACGGGTGACACGCGGCTCCCCCCGTTGGCTCCATCGATCGCCGCCACTACTTGTCCGACGGAAGTCGGGCGCCGCCCGCCCCGCCGCGTCCCGACGGCGGCGCCCGCCGCGCCCCGCCGAAGAACCTTTTCCGCCCGGAAGTCTCGGGCCGAGGGTCCGTGAGGACACCCCACGCCGTCCCGACTCGGTGGTGGTGGTCCGGCGGCGAGCAAGGCTCCCACCTCTACGGCGGTGAACGGCGGGGATGGGGGCTTACGGTGGCTCTCGTCGCGAGGCCGGATCGCACACAGGATAGGACGGTGAGGAAAAGATAGAGAGAGGGGTTTGGGAAGCGTACCGACTCGCCAATTGCTCTAGACGCCGACCACGGGCGGCGCCTTCCTCGAGACCTAGTTCGCGACGCGGAAAATTTGATTTGGGGAAACCCGACGCGCCGAGGAAGGGGAGAGGCTGCAAGCGCCAGCACCGCGTGTTCCCGCCTTGCGGAGCTTTGCCGCCGGTGCAGGTCCGTAGGCTCACGGGCGGGCTATTTATAGCCGCGCGCGGGGGGGTGCTCCGGCAGGTGTTCGCCTAAGCCCCGACTTTTCCGCAACCGGCGCCGTGCTCGTGGACTTCCACCGGCCCTCCGCCTCCGCCGGTGTCCGCTCCCCGCTATTAACCGGTCATACCGCGGGTCTGTGGGCCGGGCGTACCGGCAATGGCGCTGGTTGTTTTGTGCTGGTAGCCGAGCCGGCCGATGCCTCGGCAAGGTGTGCGTAAGCGCTTCAGCAAGCGGGCCCCGCGTGTTCCGCCGCCGCGGATCGGTGCCGGCAGCGGGTGGGGCTCGCCGGGAAGCTCGAAAGTGGTCAGGCGGGCGGCGGCAGTCGCCGCGGCGGGCCAGGCGCTTTGCGCGGCATCGAAGCCGGGTGGCATGCGTCCGTCCGCTTCTTGAAGGCCGATGCCCATCAAGCCCCCGGCCTCCTCCCTCTTCGCTCTTCCGTACGCGTAATCGGGTCACCGGGGTCCGACGGGCCGTGGCCCGAAGCCATCGCCGACATTGGCGCTGGGAGGAAGAAGGTCGGGTCCCGCATTTTCGGTGATGGAGCAGGGGAGAGAAGGAAGAGAGGGGATGGGCCGAGCGGCCTGTTGGGCCGCCCACGCGAGGGAAGAGAAGAGGGAGGGAAGGTGGGAAGGGAAGTGGGCCCGGGCCGCTTGACTTCCTCCTTTCTTCTTTCTTTCTTTTTCCTTCCTTTTTTTTCTTTCTCATTTTCTTATTTTTTATTCTGTAACTCCATTTTAGGTTTCACCAAAAAATTCCGTAAATAATTTTAGGAAGTCACGATGAATAGAAACCACCAAAGTGTCGAAATGTAAAACACGATTATCGAAAAGTTCAAATTTTAGCGGTAACAAAAAAGTCAAAACGCTATACGTAGGGCGCTCAGTGCAAGGATAGGAGCGCTTCTTTTCTGCCGAGCTGGGCGCGCGTTGTGGATCACGCGCAAGGCGGAAGGATAAGTCCGGCCTGCTGCTCTCCGCCGCACTCCGCTCTCCCGACTAGTCGAACTCGTCGTCTCAAACAAGCCCCGCCGCCGTCGCCCTCCTTCCCCGCTACCGTCGGCTTCTCGCCGCTCTCGCCGCTTCCCCTCGCAGGCTCGGCTGCTTCCACCAGAGCCCGGCTTCGTTGCTTCTGTGGCCTCCGGGCAGTCAGCCTCCTCTGCTTCCCGCCTCCCTCGCTCTCGCTTTTGGAGTTGGTGTGCGTCTTGGTGATTGAGACTATGATCGACCTGCATGACCTATGAGGCTATGATCACCATATGTAAAGGATTGGTGATGTATAGGATGAATCTTGGTGATGTATAGGATGAATCGCTATGATTGGATGTATAGGATGAATAGGATGGTGATGATCGATGACCGAATGCTTTGAATCACTTATTTGATTCTTTGTTGATCCGAATGAATCTGATTTGCCCCCTGCTTCCGCTATGCCTATGACTGAACTTCGCCTATGACCGATGAATGAATGTTTTGTGTGCCGCAAATTGAATTCGCTATGACCCACCGGGGGCTATGACCGATGAATGCTTGAATCTGCTATGTTCATAGACTTTTATTAGAACTGCTTGTGTGCAAATTGATGATCAATTGAGGAAGCTGCTTGGATGTATAGACTTTTCAATTGTGTGATTGCTTGGATGTATATGATGATTAAGTCTACTTTGGAACTAAAAGCGAGGGTCCCAATCTTTTTTGAAAAGGAATTCCGATGATATTGGATGGCAATATGGTGTTCTTGTTGATGCTAACAACAGGGATAAGGTGAAGTGCAAGTTATGTGGGCACCGAGATGGGGGAGGGGTTTATAGGTTGAAGGAGCATGTGGCTCATATTCCGGGCAATATGAAGAAATGCTTTCCTACAAATGAGGCACAAGAGGCTAAAGAGAAGTGCAAGGCTGCAATAGAAGGCTGCAAAAAAGGAAGAGAACTGAGAAGGCGATTCGTGAGATAGAACTTAGACAAGAAGTGAAAGTGTCTAGAGTTGGATCACATCCGCAGGGGGTTGGAGTGTCTAGAGTTGGATCACGCGGGGGTAGGAGATGCGAGGGAAGTCACTTGTATTGGAAGTTTGAGCATCACAAGTTAGGACCAATTGACAAATGGACAAAGCTATTGATCCTAGCAAGATCGAAGTCTTACAAGCAGCCAAGGTGAACAAAGCACTTCAAAAAGAAAGATTAAAATGAGGTGTACAAGTATATTTGCAAGATGGTCTTATAATCGTGGTAAATTGCTTTGTCCATTCTTTGCTCTTTATTTGCTTTTTAAAAATGATGATAGTTGTTGTTATTCCATACATCGATTTGGCTCTTTTTTATATTTATGTGCGGCAATAGCTTTCAATGCATGTGACAATGATGAATTCACACAAATGTGTGAAGCCATTGGGCAAGATATGGACTGGATTTGAGCCTCAAGTGATGATTTCTTTACTTGAGAGATTCTTTGGATGAAGAATATGCAAGGACCAAGACTATGATGCAAGAGCCGTCAAGCGAGAAGTTGAAGAATGGGTGCTCCATTATGGACCGATGCTTGGTCGATAGAAAGAGGAGAAGCATAATGAACATTTGCACTAATTGTCTTTGAACTGAATTCATCCAAATCGGTTGAGATGTCATGCGTGTCACACACTAGTGAAGTCATCTTCAAACTAGTGGACAAAGCAATTGAAGAATTGGGGCCAGAAAATGTGGTGCAAGTAGTGGCCGGCAATGCCTCCAACAACATGGGTGCAAAGAAGCTACTTGGCGAGAAGAGACCACAAATATTTTTGGACATCTTGTGCAGCCCACACAATCAACTTGATGCTCCAAGGGAATTGGTAACTTGGCTCCGGTTCAAGAAGGTGATTGACCAAGCTAAGGCCTTTACCATATTTGTACATGGCCACACAAGAACATTGGGACCGCATGAGACACTTCCACGAGAGGGAAAGACGTAGTGAGGCGGGAGTGACTAGGTTTGCTTCAAACTTTCTCACTTTTGAACAGCATGCTAGAGAAGAAGGACCAGGTGAGAAAGATGGTGGTATCAAGTAAGTGGGAGTCAATTAAGGATACCAAATCAAAGAAAGGAAAAAGATGCCACAACAACTATATTGAGTACAACCTTTTGGAGGGATGTGAAGCTAATGGTGGTACATTTTTGAGCCATTATTCAAAGTCCTTCGTTTGGTGATGGGGATGTGAAGCCATCCATAGGTTTCATTTATGGAGAACTACTAAAGGCAAAAGAGAGAGATCAAAAAGGTCTATGGCAATGGTAGGAAAAAATTCAAGGATGTCATAGCTGTTATTGAGAGGAAGATGGTACGGAAGTGTAACACGTGTTTTTGCATCATTTTAAAATTCACTAAAAATTTGAACTTTTCGGAAATAAACTAAAACTTGATTTACTTTCATAAAACCAAACCCCTGTTTTTGAAAACCCCGCATCCAAAATCCACCATATAGAAATTAGACTCCCTTTTTGTTTGTTGCTTGTCGAGCTTATGGTGGCCAAGGTATGTACTCTCGATCTAGACTTTAAATTATGGAAGTATTTATGCATGAGCATGGTTTACATTTTCTCACGAGGAATAAATCCCGCAAAACCCTAGACTCTATAGTAGGGAGATATATATATTCCAAGCACCTCTGAATAAGTTCCTGGAATATATATGCTCTTGATCCATGTATAAGCCCTAGGAAATTCAAGGGAGATAATGAGGGCGTGTATACTGAAGTCATACTAAGTATTCAGATGTATGTCCTTCCCAACAAGCATATATGTATATAAGTGCTCAACGATAAATCTCAAGAATATACATGCTTGAATAAATACAAGAGGAAGGTATATACATACATAGGGGTATACAAGTATACCTAAGAAAAAGAAAGGAGAATAATAGGGAATTATAAAACATGTGTGCTAATATACATTCCTTCCAAATAAGTATATATATTTATTAGTGCACAACAAAGGGCCCTAAGAAATATATAAACATTGCATAAATGCAAACGGGAGAATTACAAGCATACATGAGGAATGGAATGGAAGGAAAGAAATAGAAAAGGAGATGGGAAAATGGAGAATGAAACACGGACTCACTCTCTCCTCTTCTCTCCTTTCCGGCCCAGCAAGGCGAGCCCAAGCAGCCGACAGCCCGGCCTACTCCCTCCTTTCCCTCACGCTCGGGCAGACAAGCCCAAGGCCCAGCAGGCTGCTGCCTCCTCCTTGCAAGCGGACGAGCGGAGCCCGCACGACGGGGCTTTCTTCCCAACGCGACGAGCGACTGCACTGTCGCCACACCGCCTGCCCCTCCGCCGTACCGAGCCGAACTGCTAGAGGAGACGCACGCACAGTCGCACGACCATCTCCCGAGGAGCCAGCTCACGGCCACCCACTCCCGTCCACAGGCACAGCCACCGGCGTCAACGCCAACAGTGGCGGAGCCGATCTAGTCGGCCAGCTGCCGTCCGCCGCGGGATTCCGGCACGTGGAACTCGCCCGCCGGAGCTGGAGAAGAGGACGAGAGCATAGTAACCACACCGGCCTCCTCGGCCAGCTGTCTTGGACCAAGCTGAGCGCACAGGACGAGGCGTCAACGCCAACAGCGGCGCCGAGCGCCGTGCTCGCGAACGTTGCCGTTGTCGTGGCCGGCAACTGCGCCCTGTGCAAGGAGACCGGGCTATAGGCCAGCTCACCGGCGATGGATACGAAGCCCCGGCCAGCTAGCTCACTGCCCCAGGGTCGCCGCGCACAGAAGGAGCTGCCGGAAAAGATCGGCGAAGGCGGAAAATATCGCCGCCGCGCCGGACACCCCGGCGGCGAGGCTATAAATACCGCCACCCCGGCTCACGATCGACCTCGCCCCTTCCACCACAAGGTCCGCCAGCGTCGGGAACACACCGTGCTTGCCTCCGACCTCCCTCTCCTCCCTCCTATCTCCCCCAGTTCCGACTGCCCCCAAATCGGGTGTCCGCTGCCGCCATTGAGCCGCCCCGTCGTAACTCTCTCCCTCCGCTGCGTCTCGGTCGAACCAGGGTACGAGGTGAGTCAATTCAAGGCCCGTTCAACCGATTAGTGTAGCCAATGTTCCTCTTTGCCTACTGTGCTGCCCCAGCGGCGTACGCCGTCGTCGAGAGTCGCCCGGCAAGACCGCCGCCGTGGGAGTCAGCCTTCCCCGTCGTCCTGAAGCCTACCATCGTGTTCGAGGAGGCGCCCTAGACCTTTAGGACCTCGCACGGCGAGCTCCAGTCGGAGCTGGAATCATCTCGGCCGGAGTCCGGTGACCCACCGCCGCGTCGGGTGACCACGGGGACGGAACCCCTGTAACCCGTCCATGACGGTACCGCCCCGACCACCCGTTACGACGGCGTCACGAAGGGGCGAATGAGATGCCGACGCGTCCCCACTCCCGTTCGGCCGCCGTTACACACGTCAAAGGCCACGTGGGCTGGACCCATGGCCCGCTGGCCAGTCACACAGGGTGGCACACACGGTTGGGTACCCTAGGGTTAAATGCTAGGTGCACCTGAGTTCTGTACACAGGTCCTATAAGTACTACTTCCCATGCCCAGAAAATTCCCAGAAAAATTGTAAATTCATTATTCGACTTATGGAATTTTATCATGTAATTAGATTCAAATTTATTACATGATAAAATTATATCATAATATTACCCTAATTAATAGATTAGGGATTAATATTATAAATTCCATAACTCATGCATTTTAATTCGTTTCTCGCGGAAGCGACTTCCATAATTTATCTAAATTCTAGATCTATGCAACTAACCTATTACCACCATAATGTTCTATGCTTGTTTTGTGTGCTATAGTTCAAGCTAGGTTTTCTGCTTGAAACCCAGGTAGTTTTCATTTTAACACGGTTAGGAGTTTCCGTCCAAGCACGCTAGAAGACGCGTTAAGCCGTGCGATTGGAATAAGAACCTCCCAGGCAAGTCCTTACCCCCGCCCCTAACCTGACCTAATTACTATAATGTTTAATAAGGTGTTAAGATAAGCATAACGAAGGGCAAGCCGTAAGGGAGTACTCATGGGCTATGTCGTGAGGCTTCGGCTATAGGTTTTGTCGATAATATAACTTAAGTAAGCAATGGTGTGAACCCTCCAACAAAAGGTGAGTGGTGATAGTCTACATGGAGGTGGACTAATCACAATCGGGATGAATCCCGCGGAGAGATGCTCGCCTCTCTAGGGAAATGGGTTCATAGACCTTCTACCTAGTGCCATATTTACCACGCAGCCACACGCCGGATAAATGGGCCGTTTTGATTCACACCCCGTTGGGTTGAGGTATAGTTGGGGAACCAAGGTGGCCGGAGCGTGCAAACGATCGATCGGGAGCCGACTTCGGATGCTATGTGATCTTAGAGGTCGGGTTGGCGTGGTTGCTATGTGATCCTCCACGTAAAACAATTGGCGCTTTGATATTGTATACAAACTTATGAGTTGGCGGATGCTATGTGATCTTCCGCGATGCTATGTGCTAATGGGATGCTAAGTGATCTTCCCATTCCCCAACCCCCTCGGAAGCCGCGGGTGAAGATTATACCAATATACCTAGAGTAGCACTCGCCGGTCTGGGATCTCGTTAGGCTGTTGGAACCAAACCCAGGATGGGGAAGACCGCGGCCTATCGTGTGGGGAAAATTGTACCACCTCTGCGCAGAGTTTATCAATCTATTCGAATAGCCACGCCCTTGGAATGGGCTTAATGCTAGGCATGAACATCTATGATTAGATATAACTAACCTTTTTGTGATGTGTGAAGGTGATGATATGAGATAACCTGGGGAACCCCAGAGCGATTTTAGAGACTCGCTAGGGCCCAAACCCTTAATATACCAAACCACCCCCGGTTTGGACTTGTCGAGGCACGCCTCAGTACCGGCACATCGAAAGGTAAGATCGAGTTGTCAAGATAGGCGATCAACGTTCGTAGGAGTTCGCGAGACGTTTGCTTAGGAGGAAGGCGTAGTTGTCAAGGGTTTCCATCCGTGCTCAAGTTGCCACGTGGAGTATGAGGCAGCAAATATAGTTAATCCACCGCCGGTTGGCTAACTCGATAAAATATTCGCCACTTGTAAGACTTTCTAATCCTATATTATTAAAGCTCGGACTTCTATTATATCCGTATACCAATATCTAACACTAATGACCGTATTTGTGCGTGATCCCGGCGCAAAAATACAAGAGGTTAACGACCCATTAAAAGTGGGGTGCGATTGAGAAGACTTGATGAACCATTGCATATGATACTTATTTGCTCAATCCATACTATAGCTACACCGACTCATCAATTTTTGATGAGCCCAAAATGAACGTAGCATTTATAGCTTGTGTTGAGCAATTTTATTATTATGATGAGGACAAGCAACATCGCCGCCAACATTGAAAAAAAAGTTCCAAAATAGAGAAGGGCCATTTAGCAAGACGCTAGCAAGGACTTATGAAGACTTTGAATATAATCGAGGTAGAGGTACATGTTAGTACATGGCTGTTTGTTGTTTTTAAACATGGTTGTTTGCTGTTTTCTAACATGTAGAGGTGTTTTTCTTTTGTTTTGACCTCATGGTGGCGGTTGTATGGAATGAAACACCGCTTTTACGCAGAGGATGGCTACAAGAATCTTATCTTTGACATCAAGTGCTTGTGGTTGTGAAAGGAATTGGAGTGGGTTTGAAGGGGTTAGTACCTTTCTACTATGAACATTTCAGCAACACTAATCTTTAAATTGCACTAATCTTATTTTTATATTTGTAGATACACACTAAGAAGAGGAATATTTTACCGCTAGCCCCGCCTTTGAAAAGTTGGTGTATGTCAATTCAACAACATTTGCTTACTAAGAGACAAGATATCAAGTCAAAGAAGATCACCGATGTTCTCTTGTCTAGTGCAACAACTGAAGCTCAAGGTTTTCTCCATGAGGGTGGGGGATGATTGTGCATTAGTTGTCTTTAGAGATGAGGAAGATGAGGATGAGATGGAAGGTACAGGGGATACCTTGGTCTCTTATTGGAGAGGCAAAGTGGGGAGCGTAAGAAGAGCAGAGGCTGTTCAAGTGCAAGACTAAGGGAGTTTGTATGAAGGAGAAGAATTTGAGTCCAAGATGAAGAGTATGATGATGGGATCTATAGCGAAAGATGAAATATGAACTGGACCATCTCCATCCTTGGTCTTATAATTTATAAACTAAGAACTATGTGCTCTTGTTGTGTGCTATGTCATGTGTGTTGTGTCCGTGTGTTGTGTGTGTCCGGTTCAAACCATGAACTCGCTTTTTTGTTGCTTGTATGAACCGGCTGTCATGCCTTTTTATTTTTAAATTGTGTTGTGCTTGTGTTTGCTGCCATGTGCTTGTGTAGTTGTGTTTATGCTTTAAAATCTCTAATTATTGGCTGCTCATATCATACGCGTGTGCTTGGGAGGTGGTTGGAATCAATGAGATAAGTGTCAACTTCTTGTTTCCTACTCTTTTCATTATGCTGCAGCCGTCTATTAACTAGTATTCACTATTTACAAGATGTCAAAATGTGTTGTAGGACAGCATGAGGAAGGAACTTGGAAGAGCGTACCACCAAGGGTCGTATGTCTACTAGCCCTCGACTATAGTAATTACTAGCTGCTGATATATATTCAGCTATATATATGGAGTAATTATTAGTTACCGATATATTTTCAGCTATATATATATATATTATGCTAAATTGGCAAAATGCCAAAACGCTAGAAAAAACGCCTAGCGCCCCTAGTCCCGGGTATTCCCGACTAGATGCTAAGCCGAGAGTGTCGCCGAGAAAAATCCGCCTAGCGCCCTAGCTTAAACAGGGGTTGGCAAGGGTCGGAAAAAGTGCAATCTGAAAGCACTTTTCGTTTTGTTCGTGGTAATTGTTGTCCTACTATGTGCTAACTAGGCTCAAAAGATTCATTTCGCCAAAAGTACATCTAAATTGTACAATTAGTTATTTTGTTTACCTATATTTCATGCTCCATCCCATGCATTCTCTTTTTGCTATATTTAATGATTCAATGTGGCAGAATTTCAAAACGTTGTCCAAACTTACAACTAAGCACAGCCTATGCGTGAGAGCCCAATTGTTTACATGTGCACCGGGGTGCTGGCCGGCCACGCCCGTACGTCGTCGCCGAATGCATCGTGCCGGCCGGGCAAAATTTTGTGGCAGTACGTCTACGTCTTGGCCGTGCCATGCCATGGCGTGCTCCTCGCGAAGCGGTGCAATCCACGGCCCGCGCGGCCGTTTTGGCGTGCCGTGCCGCCCCGGCGTGCCCGCTGATGCCTTATTTGTCGGCGTCGAGGTGGCCGCCGGCGATGGAGCGAGGAGCTGGTAGCGCAGCGCTGAGCGCCAGGTCGCGCATCCTTGGCCGGGCCGCTCTCGGTAACTCGCCGAGGCCTCGCAGCAAGAGGGCGCGCTGCAGCGGGGAGCTTGGTTTGCTACAGGCGGCGCTGGGCCGCGACGACGGGCGGAGTTTAGTCATAGCTGGGCGGCGTAACGAGCTATCGGGGCTGAAAGCCGCAAGAGTCACGCTGCGGCGGCGTAGTAGACGCAGTTAGACGAGTCACGGGACGTGGGTGCCCGGACGATGGGCATGGTGGGAGTCGCTTGTTGTCATTCCCCTCAGATGGGCCTTGCAACTTGGGCTGCCGGGTGTTGCATTTGGAATCTTGGATTCAGATTTAATCAAATTCGCCTCAAAAAAAAAAATCACCGGGGACGGGCCGCGTCGCACCGGGCCTCGCGGCCGGGTGGCGCCTGGCACGCACGCCTCCACCGGCCGGGCCGTACGTGGCACGGCGAGTGCCGGCCGCGTTCGGGCCGGGCCATAACTCCCGGCCACGGGCGCGCCGCCGGCCCCGCTGCATGCCCATGTATACCCGGCGCGCATGAGCCCCTCGGCGCCACCATTGGATATGTAAGTAGATTCGCTGCTGGCTGGTGGACTTAAGCGGGGGTCTTCTACAATTATGAGGTGTTGTTACGGTTATTTCGATTCGTGTCTCCGTTCCGCCCGCGGAGCAAAGGTGGGTACTCACATTTATTGTCATTTACTGTTTACCCGCCGACTACTCCCTCTCTATCCCATGGAGTTCGCCGCTTTTTTTGACTTTTTGACTTTATGTTTGACCATCCGCCTTATTCAAAAAATATTTATGCAAATTATAAAATAAATTAATCAACATTCAAGTATCTTCATTGATAAAATAAGTCGTGAACAAAAAATAAATTATATTTGTGCAAAAATTTGAATAAGACAAAGTATCGAATAAGATGATAATGGAATCCGAGGGTGACAAACTCAAATTGGGACAGAGAGGAGTATGTTTTTATTGCTTCGCATCTCAGGCAGGACACTCGTCTTCTCGCTGTTTTCTGCCCGAATAGCTATACTGAGCTGTTGAAGCCTCCTTTGGCTTCGAAGTTACATTGAAAATCAGAATTATTTGGGCATGTTCGACTTTAAAATGCTCACTCGCGTGTACTGTGATTTTGTTTTACCTGCGGATTGTGACCGCAAGATGATATTCATAAGCGCCCGCCCTGAGGCTATGCAACAGAGGCGGCGGCGGGGGCCCATGAAGGAGGGGGCACAACGAGCAGATCAGAATAGTACTATACCTGTGCCCAACTACAGCCCAAGAAGGAGAGCGGTTTACATAAAAAAAGGTGCCCTTCGTGACCGCGGACTTGAATATACGCCAATCTCTACGCCGCCACGCAACGGTCGCCTTCGCCTTCGCCGCGGCCCTCGCCCGTTCCACCTCCTCGCCCGAATCCCGACGCTTCGCCCAATCGTCCGTTCACTTCCCGCGTGAAGCGCCAGTCACGCGGAGGCGGCAGATCGCCCGGCTGTTAGCCTCGCCCTCGGCCCATTCGACGCTGTCCCTGTCCGCCAATATTGATGTAGGGGAACAATCCATCAAGATATGGATGAGGACACTCATCCATGAGATGAGGACACTCAAGATATAATATATATATTACGATCAGGGTGCCTGAGAAAAAGTACCTAGAGTGCAAAAGCAAAAGTTGATGTAGGGAACAATCCATGAGATGCATTGTCTCTTATCAACCACCTTCACCTGAGCAGAGCTTATGTCTACACTCAAGATTCCATTATTTTCAGCTCTCATGAAAACAAGACCAATGTCTCCCACAAATCCAATCAAAGAGTCTCCCGCAAAGCCAATCAAAGAAGGTCTATTGGTTGACTGGGACATAATTACCACATTTTCGAGGTCAATGACTTTAGTTCCTCCCCATCCAAATTCTACGTCTGTTGATAGTATGTAAAGTGTAGACTGATGCAGTACCGCTAGTCCTAGCTGCCCGTCCTCCATGGTGGTGAGAATTGGCTCAGATCCAATAAATCCTTCATAGTTTGGGAGCATATCAGATGGATCCATGACAGAAAATTCCCGTGTGCCCAAATCATACCTGAGGATTTTCTTTTCCCCAGCCTGAGCCTACCATGCAGTACAATGCATTTCCCACATGAGCGCTGTAATGGCGACCCACACCAAAAAGAGGCCCTGATGTGCGGATCAAAGATGATTTTGCTCCACGCGCCATCCTGTGATGAGTAGACACAGGAGAGCATACCCCGTGAGTCATCACGACTGATGAGGACCACCATGAAGTGCCCACGGTGGCAACCGAGGTGGGGGCAGGAGCCGGGCAGGGCGGCGGCGCGCAGAGCACCCGGGCTTTCCATTTCCACTCGCCGCAGAAGCCCTTGGGCTCGCAGCGCCACCCGTGGTTCGTAATGGGGTCCCAAACGACGAGGCTTAAACGCTGGTGTGAGGGCGCTGGTCATCATGTTGCCCGTGGGTGCGGAGGAGGAGGCCGCTGGGATAGTGGGCGCGAGGAGGGACGCGGCCGCGGGGCGCATCCTCTGGGATTAGGTGGCGCGTCGGCGCGGGCTTGGGGCGGAAGGAGGACACAGGAACGAAAGTGGAGACGCGCGGTCGGGTCGCGCAGAAGAAGCCCAGCATGGGGCCGCGACGGGTGGCGGGCCGGTACCTCCGGGGCGAAGCCGGGCTGGCGGCGAGGCGGCACCACCGCTTCAAGGTGACGGGCGGCGCGGCGCAAAGGGTTGCGGGTCGGATGGCGGGATGCGGAGAAGGATCTCCTCCATGAGCTCGTCTGGCAGCGTGGCAGGTGAGATTCACACCAAAGAGACGCACACAACTACTCTCATTTTATCAAGACATGCAAGATTGTGTATGCACGCCAAAAGGATGGATGGCTGACCAAACTGAGGCTGTTAGACACAGGGATATGGGCACACATTTTGCATGACCGTGTAGATCTTTGTACACAGGATTTCAGTGCAAGTAGCTCTCCATTCATAGAAATTTAGCTGGCAAATAAAAGTGACTGTTCTTACCTTTTAATTGGCCAGCATATAAAACATAGGCAACTGATCGACAGCCTCCTCACTGCATACTCCATTCAGTTGGCAGCTTGTCAGTCACCGGATAAAAAGGATATGTAGTTCACAGTAAATTTTCAAGCGGCAAACAAATGGCTAATGGAGTAAATAACCACTTTAACCCATGCTCTCATTGCTCCATCTCCATCTTACTGTATATACCGTGAAAAGTTAATAAAAACTTGTTGAACATTCTCGGGATTCACAAAATCCAACTGAACATCTGCAGCTGTTTTACATCAGATGCACCCAAAATCAAAATGCATGGTCCAAGATCTTGGCATACACACAAGATAACACAGGGGATGTGGAACCTGAGATGGGCGAGTTGGGAGCATATATATGTTAGAATGATATATATTTTTGGTTAGAAGCTACAATCGAGTAAAAAATTGATTTTAGCTGGGATGAGCTTCCTCGTTTTTTAAAAAACTAGGTAGCGTTTTCAAAAAATAGACAAAATAAACCTGACCTATGTCGGAGGGTTCGCCAGTGGGGGTTCATTGGCGCAGGGTGGCGGGCGGTGGCTAGGGCAACCACGGCATGGGGGATCACTCCAGCCCCCTTAGCCTTCGGCCCCGAGGAGGCGGGAAGGGGCGAGGGCTTCCCACAGGTAGGTCGAGAACACGCATCGGGAGCTGAGCGGCCTCGGTCCTTCGACCTTCGCCGGGCATTGGAGGGTCGAGGTGATCGGAGGGTGCCCGGTCCTTGAAGGAGGAGGGAAAGGATGGGTCGCGAGGCGCAGGCGTGGGGAGTAATAAGAACAAAAAATGGTATTTAGATTGACCAACCATCCCCCTTTTCCTTGAGCCGCGTGCCCGGTATTTATAGGAATACAAGGGGTCGAGGGGCTGATTTACAATTTGGTACATGGTAGGTAGGGGAACACACACTTCGGTTGGGCCGCAGGCAAGCTGCGAATCGCTCGCATCACAGGTTAGTATGGGAAAACACGCGTGTGACTTCTCCCCCTCGGGAGTCGTAGGGGTTTCCCTCGGCCGCCGCCGTCCCGTGCACCTCGCGGAGGGGGCGGTTCCGAGGGGCTCTCCGCTGGCCTTCCCAAAGGGGCTTGGGCTCGCTGCTTGGGGAGACCCCTTCGCCGGGCGCCTCCCGCCGCTGCAGGGGGCCGCCACGCCCCGGCTCAATGCTCGCCTCGGGGCCGCCTCTTGACGGAGGGGTGATGCTTCGCCGCTGCGGTCTTCGCTGAGGGTCCTCCGCTTGCTCGATCCCGCAAGACTTCACAATATGTTAACGGAGATTAGTTCTGGCCCCCGTGGTGAGGTACTCGCGGGCTGCCGGGCTGGCGAGGGTCGCCTCCCCAACAAAGCAGCCCCTCGGCGGTCCGGGTTCTCCGAGGGGGCCGTAGCAAAGATAAAAAAACGCCCTTCCCGGAGGGTCCCGCGGCGGTGGTGTGCTTGCCGCCCCATGGGCCTTGCCACGTGGCGTCCCCGCATTGCTCGGGCCTCGAGGAGGTGGGCCTCGGCCCTCCCGCTTCCAGTAGCGTTAGGGTTTGGGCTGTCCTTGGTCGAGATCTTTGTTGGTTAGTTTGGGAGTGACGGTCCGGGGTGAATCGTGTTTGTTTAGGGAATGCGGATGCCGATTGGTTTGCTCAAGGTAGCGGTCGGCGGCCCTTTGGCGTTATTTTGGGATCCGGGCGTGATCTCCGGGGCCGCTGCCATTTGCGTCCATTTCAGCGCCCCCTCCCTCGCCCCGCCTATAAATACACGTGCGGTTGGTGAGATTAGGGTTTGTGCTCTCCTTTTGCTTCCACGCCGCTTCGCCTCCTTTTCGCCGCTTTACTTTTCGGCCAAGGCTGCCCTAAGTTCGCCGCTCTTTTAGCGGGAGGGTCCCTTTTACGGCTGAGGGTCCATCGATGGCTCACCAAGTACCAAGGAGACCATGAGGCCCAAGACCGGCCGCCGAGTGCCGAGTTCCTCGGGCAAGAGCGCCGGGACAAGTCCCCGGCTGGAGCACGAGTTCTTCCACAAGAGGCGCTTCGCGCCGGAGGGCGTAGACGGTGCCGCGCTCGAGCCCGGGCGAAGTCATCGCCTTCGAGGAGTTCTTCCACGCTGGGCCCGCTTTCCCGCGGTGTGAGCTCGTGCCGGGGTGCCGCGGAGGTTCAACCTCCGCTTCCATCAACTCACGGCTGCCGCTTTCCACGCCCGATGACGATGCCTCGGGCGTGCCGCCCGCCGGGCCGAGCCGACGGTGGACGGCTTTCATCGGAGCCCTACACCGTGCACTATCACCGCGCACCGCCGTGGCGACGGAGGAGGAGGTCTTCCGCGCTCCAAAGATGGCGTGTGTAGCTTTCATCCCCCGCAGCCGGGTGGAGGCCCCGCCGCGCGCAACGGAACAAGTGGAGCGCCGACCGCTCGACCACCGGGTTCTATTACCGCTGGAGGGTGCGGAGGGGCCGTATGGCGATCCCGGAGTCCCTCGCCATCGCTAAGGTGAAGCCCGTGGAAGACGGGCGGAGGCGACGAGGGAGCCGGACGCCCTTTCGGGCCATGTCCCGCCACGCTCGCGCGCTGACCTCGGGTGGAGGAGTTCGCGGCGGCGCAGTACAAGTCCCGTGGGCGGGGGTGCCCTCCGCTGAAGTTGCGGACTCGGGCGAGTATGCCCCTCAAGGGGCCGAAGGCGCTGAGGTTTGACCTCGAGACGATCTCGCCCGAAGCCGCTTGAGGCGCGGCGGGCTTATAAGGTGGAGTTCGCCTGGCCGGTGATGGCGGAGGCCACCGCCGCCTCCGACTTCCTTATTGGAAAGTTGGAGGCTTCGAGGTCCGGCGGATTCGCGCCGCTCGCCGACCGCCGCCGGGTGAACTCGGGCTTCGACTCGCCGGAGTCGGCTAGGAGGACTCGGGCCGACCGAGGCCGTGCCGACGCCATGGATGCGGGGAGGAAGAAGCTGGGGTCCGCAAGGTTACACGCACTGCCGCTGCCGGAGCCCCCGCCAAGCTGGGGCGCTTTTTCGCCCTCCGGCCCCCCACTGCCGCCGCCGGAGGGGGCGGGTTCTTCGGGGCCGGGCGGGTCTCGGTGGCTGACCTCGGCCGCTCCTTATTCTCGATGGCGAGGATGAGGCGAGGACGCTGGAGGCGTCGGAGGCGGCGGGACGCGACGCGGAGGAGGAGGCCTCCGGCGACGCGCCTCCCACTATGAGGAGGCCGAGAGGAGCCGTGGGGCGGCCCCTCCGGTGGAAGAGGAGGGGGACGCGGGACGGGTGGTGGGGAGGGGGGTGCGGCGCTGAGCAAGTCCGCTGTGTGACGCCGCGATGAGCATCGCTGGGTGCCCCGCGCTTCTATCGCATGTGGTGCCATGCGGTGGGGCGGCGGGTGAGATTTTTGATGACCTCCGGGAGGTTCCCGGAGTGGGAAGGCCCTTTGGGGAGCGGAGGCCCCTCCTCACGCTTATGTGGCGGAGACGACTTCGGCATCGATGATGTCGACGCGGAGCCGCATTACGGTATCGCATCGGCGTATACCCTTCTCGCCAGCCGGAGGTTGAGAGCTGAGGATGATTGGGCGCGATCGCTGCGGCGCCGCCGCCGGAAGCGAGATGCAGGTGGGCGAATCGCTTTCCTCGCCGATATCCAAGGAGGATATCAAGGTGAAGATTATCGGAGTTGCTAGGCCGCGCGGGGGCGCTATCCGCGAGGGCCGGATTCCGCTTACCACGCTGACGCCTGCAGGAAGGCCTCTAGCCAGCCTAAGGAGAGCCGGCGGGAGGCCTGTGAGCCGGCGCTATTGATGAGGCGGAGCGCCCCGAGGGAGGTGGCGACTCGGGAGGGTGCTAAGGTTCTCGGGCGGGAGAATGAGCGCCACGCCGGAGGCGCTGGAGGTTCCCGCGAGCGCTGCGAGGCGGAGGTGTATGCTCGGGGCGTAAGAGGCTCAATGATCTTGAGCTGTCCTCGTATGCGAGGCGGAGGCCTGGGCGCGCTGACGTTTGGGCGAAGTCGGGCCGCCTGGCCGTCACAACCTCCGACCTCGCCTTGTTGGCTCGATGCGCCGGAGGTGGGGAGCCGCTAGGCAGGAGGCCCGCGCTGGGCGACTGAGCCGCGACCGCTGCCGCTTCGGGCCCTTCGCCATCTGGATTGCGCCAAAAGCATCGGAGCCGCTTGTCGAGGCCCCCGACCGGCCATTTCCTCGGCCCCGACGCAGGTTAGGGGCCTCGCCGAGGAGCTGACGGAAGCGCGCGGGCTACAGCCTTCATCAAGCCGCCTTCGCACGACGCGAGGGCGGAGCTTGCTCGAGTTTCGGGCGGCTGATCCGCCGTGAAGGTTGGTCACTTGTTTGCTTTGTTGTCTCTGCTCGCTTTTCCCTTTGTTTGCCGCTACTTGCCGCCTTGTGTGCTGACTTGGTGTGTCGTTTAGGTCGCCGGCCGGGCCGCCGCTTCGAGCGGAGGGGGGTTCCAGTCGCCCTGAGGAGATACAAGTCGCTTCTGGACGTTGAGGTGCCGTGGTCGCCTCGGGCGATTCTCGTGCCTCCGCCGCGCCGAAGCCGCGGCCGCTATCCCCGGCTTCCTGGCGCCGCTCCCGAGCCGCAGCTTTCTCCCCACTCTCCGCACAAGATCTCCGATGACAGCCGCCTCGCCGGGCCGAGCCCCTGAGGTCGCCCCGGCTCCCCACCATGCTCTCCGACGACTCCTCCGGCCGCATGCCGCCGCGGCCTCCGACGCAGAGGTAGCTTAGGGCTCCTTAGATTGCGCTGGAGTTTATTCTTTCCTAGACGAGACAATCATGTGGTGTGAAACTTCTTGGCCTTCGGGCTTTTTAAGTTGAATGATGAATTGAGTTTTTAGGGGCTTCGCTACATTCTCGCTGTTAATTGATTGTGCGCCTCCATTGCGCTCGCGGCACCTTCGTAGCTTGATCGTGTTGGGGTTGGGGCTAACCGCTTTGATGATTGCGCTTGGCCGCTGGTGTACCCGCGGGGCCCGCGAGGGTGCTTTAACGGGTTCCGCTACGGGCGATGAATCGCCAAGATGTGTTCATTTCGGGAGACTTGGGTTCATGCCATGCGCTGCTTCCCCGACTGCCCTTCGAGCGGTTTTGTGGGGCAGGGTTCGAAGTACGATGTAGCCAATCGCCTCGAGGCCTTCTCGGGCGTCCCATGACTTGACAAACCGCCAAGTGGAACGGGTACTTTTCGAGTCGGGCGCCAGCTGCTGGCGCTGAGGATGATATTGAGGACTTATGAAGCCGTAGCCATCGCGACTTGGGCAAGCGTTTGTTGGGTCGACGCTGAGGCCGAAGCCGTTGTTCCAAAGCGTGAGGATGTGGGCTTCGTTTTGGAGCGATTACGCGAGGGTATACCGCATCGAAGTGCTACGGGGTGAACTTCCGCTTGTTCTTTCGAGCCTCGTGGATACCGAGCCGCCGATTCTCACAAAGAGCCGGGTGGAGGTGGTGGGATGTAGAGGAGTTTGTGGAGCGTGTAGCTAAGGTGTTGGTTAAGGCCATTTTGTATGGGGGTCGTGGCCTCTCGAGAGCCGAGGATGTGTGTGCGGAGGCTCACGGGCTTTCCCCGACGCGAGGGCCGTGTAACTTTCCTCGTGAATGTAATAGATGTGGTATGTTTGCAAAGAGTTGTTTTGTGTTGCATGTACCAAGTGGGAATGGTGCGCTGGAGGTAGCCGCTGGAAGCGGGCGGTGTCCCCTATTTTTTTCTTGGCGACGATGCTCGCTGCTTTTATGCGAAGGTGGCCGCGATAGGACAGAGCGCCCCCTATTTCACTTTAGTGCGAGACTCGCTGCTTTGTGCGGCGTAGCCGCGTAAACATGCGGCGCCCCCTATTTCACTTAGTGCGCAGACTCGCTGCTTTATGGCGAAGGTAACCGCGATAGACAGATGCGCGCCCCCTATTTCACTTAGTGCGCAGACTTGCGCTGCTTTTGGCGGCGGTGGCCGCTGAGAGACAACGGGCGCCCCTCGCTTTTCCTTAGTGCGAGACTCCGCTGCTTTTGGCGGCGGTAGCCGCTGAGCAGACGCCGGGCGCCCCTCGCTTTTCCTTAGTGCGAGACTCGCGACGCTTTTGGCGGAGGTAGCCGCGATAGACCGGGCGCCCCTATTTTTCCTTAGTGATATGCTCGCGCTGCTTTCGCTGAAGGTTTGCTTGACCAAATAGTACTCGCTGATTTTTATTGCGTGGCTTCGCTACAAAAGTTCTTTTGGGACGCTGAGGGGTCCTTTTTCGCCCACGGGTTCCCTCGCTGAAGCTTGAAGTTGGTGCGAGGGTGCGCTCTTTGTGATTCCGCTGGCGCACGACTCATCGTCCGGAGACTTGGGTGCGGACGGTCCCCCGGCGCTGAATTGGGACTCTTGCGCAGGTGGCTTATGGGGGTGGGTCCTCGCGCTTTGTGCACGCCATCCTTGTTGAATGGCGGTCTTGCGGGTTGTCGGATTTAAGCGCCTTTTCGCGTTTCGTGTTGGGGGCTGCGCTTCTACCTCCGGGACTTTGATTCCTTTGGTGGAGTTGCCCACGGGGAGGATGTTACATTCTCCATTGTGGTATCCCCTTCGCAGGAGTCATCACCGCCCGAAGTTTGGTCCGGGTTTGCAGTGCTCTCGGCAAATGGCGTAGGGGTTGCGGAGGACCAAATGCTCTAGTTTGTCCGCATTTGGTCTTTTGTTGGTTTGCGGAGGTTTGGATGTTTTCGCTGCCCGGGGGGCATCTCAGAAGCGCTTTGTTGCTCTTCATTGCACTTTGCGCCCCCGCCTCGGGTCGGGGTCCGTTACATTTTCCATTGTGGTGCCTTCGCCGGGTTGGGAGGCCGTGGGTTTGGAGGTATCCCGCATCCGCCTATAGGATCGGGTTTGGCTAGGGGTGGTAGCATGGTGGCGTATGGGCGGATGGTCGCTTCTTTCCTAACATGGGACTCAAAGGGGAGGTTTGGTTTTATAGTGCTTCTTGGGGCGGGGTGCCCCGCTGGTGGTGCTCCCGGCGCTACGGATGTCAATAAGTGCTTTTGGTGTGATTATGGTTTGTACGGCGGGAGGTCTTGTCCTTGGTGGGGGTGGTGGTGTTAAGGCCGCATCGGGCTGGAGGTCTTGTCCTTGGCGGGTGGTGGAGTTGAGGCCGACGGTATGAGGCCTTGTTCTTGGTCGGTGGTGGTGTTTAGGCTGCACGTATGGAGGTCTTGTCGCTGGTAGGTGGTGGTATTTTTGTTGCCGGTAGCTCCCCGGGCGGCGGCCTCGCCCCCCTCCCCGATTGGCTGCACTTCGCGGGGCCGGACTTCGAGGGGTGGCTGCGGAAGTACCGGCCGCGAAGCTCCTCGGGCGGAGGTGCCGTGGCTTCCGTTTCTCCGCTGGTCTCATACTTGAGAGTGCGGGTGTTTTATTGCGAAGCCTCGGGCGAGGTGCTGTGGCGCCGGGATTTTGGCTTCCCGGCTGGTCTCTATGCTCCTGAGAGAGCCGGGTTTTCATTGGCGGTACCGGGCGGAGGGGTGCTGGCGCTTCGATTTTTGTATGCTCGCTGGTCTCATATCACTGGGGAGAGCGCTGGGCGTTTTTCATTGCTGGGCGAAAGTCCCGCGGAGGTGCCGTGGCCTCGAATTTAAACATAATTTAGAGTAAGGAGTGTTTTTGCCGGTTGAATCGAAAGCCGGGGTGCAGCCTTGCGCCGACCTCCCGAAGCGCGGCAATCCCAGCTACCTTCGGCCTCGATGAGGGCTGGTGGCGCCAGCCCCTTTCGCTGGGCCGTGCATTTGCGCGCGGTAACTTTCTCCCATGTGGGGGTAACTAACCTCGCGATATTAGGATATTGGTACCGCCGTTAAAAACCTCGCTAGGGGCGCGAAAAAAAGAGTGCAGCCCGTATTGTTCATGGTCTTAAGTTTAGGGAAGAGAAAAAAATGAAATGGTAAAATGAGCGGAGCCTCTACAACTCGCGAAAGTGCCCGTACATTGCACCGCTAGGGGTAGTACTTGGCGGAGGTCGCCGACGCTCCATGTGTGGGGAGATCATGGCCTTCGAGATCTTGCAAGGTGTGGAAGGAGCCGGTCTTGTGGACTTAGTAACGAGGTATGGGCCCGCCCACTTGATATGAACTTCTGCCAGCCATCTTCGCTGCCTTTCCCCGTCAGACGGTTCTCCGACGGAGATCGTGCGGAGGCTTCCGGCTTCTTGTTCCTCCATCTTGTGGCCCTCCCCGTATGCGGGAGGTTGAGGACGCTATGTTTCTTGTTTCTTCGAGGAGGTCCTTCGCGACGCCTTCTTCTTTTCGGGGGCTTCGCTGGTGACCCTTAGCTTAACGCCAAGCGCTTCAGTTCTTTTCGAGGACGGCCTCTTCTCCTAACAGGAGCTTGAAGGGCGTGAATTTGGTCGTGCGACGGCTTTCGAGGTGTTATGTGACCATACCACCGAAAGTGAGCTCCTCCTACCATTTTCCTCTTGGTTTCGCGGACCTTCGCTGCCGAGCACCCCCCGAGGGGATTATGCCATTGGCCCTTCGACGCAGGCCGTTAGATTGGGGTGCTCACGGAGGCGGCGTATCTGGTGCCTATTTGGTGGCAGAAATGCTTGAAGCCTTCGCTATCAAACCGGGTGCCGCGTATCGACCGCTATGCTCCCGCGGAAGCCCGGGCGCGCACGCATCCGCCGCCGTAGAAGAACTTTTGTACCGAAAGTGAGAGGTTATGCTTGCAGAGGGCGGGCTTCATCCATTTGGTGAAGTATTCGACCGCCACTACCGCGCGGGGCGAGGTTCCCGAGCCGGCGGCATTGGACCGATAAGGTCTATCATCGCCAAGGCCATGTGGGGCGTATGAGGGTTGCCTGAGCCCCGCCGCCTGGAGTGGTGGGTCGTCACCGCATCCTTTGCGCTGCTTGACCAGTTCGCCTGCCGCGTGCTGGAGTGCGTGGGCCAATAGAACCCCTTTGCCTGAACACCTTTTCCCACTAGCGCCTGGGGCCGTTGTAGCAGCCGGGCCGCAGATGCTTCGTGGACCTCCGCTTAGGATGGCACAGCCTTCACGCCGAGATATGCATTTTAGCCATGGAGCTGTTACGGATGCCTTGTGGCAGCTTGTTGTCAACTAGACGAGCCTCGACCTTCGGCCAACCCCCTTTTTGTTCTTCCTGGATTGGGGCTCGGCGAGGCCCTCTCGATGAATGCAATGACGGGCTCTCCAATCTTCGGGCGGTGAATGGCGCTTAACCGATTTCGGGTGGGTCGCCTTTTGAATCGCTGGGCTACGCAAATTTTAAGAACACGCCCCGTGGGAGTGGCTCCGCCGACGCCGCCTTCATCAGGGAGCTCGCGGGTTTCGCCGCTGTCCCTGCCGGATATGGTCTTGGTTGTGACGCCGGTGAAAGAAGGCCTCCGCTTTCTTTAGCCTTGCTGTGTATTTTTGCAGCTCTCGGGTGCTTGGTTTTGTTGTCCTTTCGCTTTGTTTCGGTGACCACCTCCGAAGTCGGTTTTGATGATGGCCCTTCGCTACCGATTATGGCCCGAGCTTGTTTAGTGCCAAGAGCACCGCCAGATTCGCGGTTGTTTGTGCACCGGAATTTAGCCCGGCAAAGATATCTCAGCTTGACTCGAGGGTGAAGTGATGATGGCCGCGATGCCGCCTCTCTCCGCGGCTCCCCGTGCTCCGCCGCTGTGCCGCCCAAATTCCAGTCCAAGTTCGCCGCTGGTTGTATAGTGTCGCGTCCACCAAGTAGAAATCTACTAGGGCCTCGACTTGATGGTGGCCGTTTCGCCGATGAATCTCATTGCGGTTCTCGATCTCTGCCGCCCACTTCGCTTATTCTTCAATCGCACTCGGGTTTCTCAATATGTTGTCGAGGGAAAGCTCGGCGGTATGGTGACCTCATGTGCTCCGGAAGTAGTGCTGAGTTTTCGGCCGCCATGATCACCGCAGAGTCACCTTTTCCAAATTGTGGCTTCAGCTTGGGCCCTTCGAGGTTTCGAGACATAGTAGACGGGATTTGCCTCGACCGCGCTCCTTCGCTCATTAATTTTGACGAAAACGGGCTACCGACGGCATGGGGCGGCGTAAACCGACGAGAAGGAGTCCTTCGGCCGGTTCCGAGAGTGGCGAGGGTGGTGGCATTTTTGAGGTACTGCTTGAGGTCTTCGGGCGCTTTGCTGGGCGGAGGCCCCCGTACCGAATGGGTCCGTTTCTTTAAAGTTTGAAGAACGGTAACCTCGCCGCTGACCTCGAGATGAACTCGCTAAGTGGGCGGCGTAGGCGCCCCGCCAGTCTCTCGACCGCATTCTTCGGTCTCGAGGTTCCATCGCTGTGATTGCGCGATCTTCGGCTGGGTTGGCCTCATTCCTTTACGCATACGAGGCAGCCTAGTAACTTGCCCTTTGCTTACCCAAATACAATAATTTTGGCGGGTTGAGTTTGAGCCGGCCGCCAGTTTGACGAAGGTCCTTTTGGAGGTCCGTGGATGGGTCTTCCTTTAACTTACTTGGACAATACCAAGTCATCGACGAGGCCGAGATGGCGCCGCTGCCGTTTCGGAACACCTCCGCCATTCGCGCGGAAGGACGAGCCGGGCTGCTAAGGGAGGCCTTCGCCTTTTTTTCCGCCAGAAGTCCTAAGGGGTTATGAAACTTGTTTTCTCTTCATCTCGGCCTCGTTCATCCAAATTTGGTGGTATCCCCGAGAACAGTCCAGTGAGGGACAATCCTTTTCGCAACCCGCCGCCGCTACGACTCAGAGAGCCGGGATTCGGGAGGGGAAAAATCGCCCTTCGGCATGCTTTGTTCAAAGCCGGTGAAATCCTTACGCATCCTCCATCCGTGGGCTTCTACTTTGTCTTTGCTAAGGCTTGCTTTTTCACCATGACAACGCGGATAACCAAGTGGGGTATTTTTGACCGCGCGATGACCTCCTCGCTGGGCTTCTAGAAGGCTGTTTACTTCTGCCCAAGGCCGCTATTCTTTTCTCGCTCCCGACATTTTGCAAGCTTCTCGCTTTTGTGAGTGGCATCCGGGCCTTATGTTGAGGTGGTGCTCGATGAGGTCACGGCTAACACCTCAGAAATCTTCTCAGGACTGTGCAAACACATCGGACTTCTCTGAGGCACCGCAAGAGCTCGGCTCGAGGTCCGGGTCCAGAGTGCGGATATGGTTACTTCTATCGGGCCAAAGCTAAAAAGCCCCGACTTTCTTCGCTTCTTCGCCGGTAGTGCTCGCTGGGGCTCCGCCGCTTCTCCTCGGGCCGCTCTCTTGGCCCCGTGGTTCTTGTTCTAGGTTGTGGACGCTGCGCCGCCCTCGCTGCGACAGCCCTCCGCTGCTTTCGCTGCGGGTCCGGTTCCGAACATCGCAATTATGCCGCCGACTGAGGGCATCTTCATGCGTAGATAACTCGGGTGGAGGACCGCGATCGAACGCTAAGCTGGTGACTCCGTGCCGAAAAATGGCGCTTGTAGCTGTAGTACAGTGTCTACCACGCCAAGGTGATGTTTTTCCGATCGTGAATGGGCTCTTTCCGGCGAGACCGGTAAGGTGATTTTCCCGATGGTCCCAACTTGCTGGCCTCCCTCTAAGAGGGGATTGCCTCGCCGGTTGTAACATGTTCCTGTCCGTGCCCATTTTGTCGCTGCGGATGCGCACAAGATACCGGGGGAGCTGCCCGCGGTCTACTAGATCTGGTAATACCCGCCCGGAGCATTGGGTGTGCCACGACCATCGACGGTGTGAGTGGTAGTAGTCTTCAGCTTCATATCGCTTAGCGCTGAAGGTGATCGGAATATGGGACCGCTGCCGCTTCGCGGGGGCCCCTCCGGCTACATGATGGACCCTCCATAGTGCCTTTCACGCCGCTTTTGTTGCCGTGGGTTCCTCGAGCCCCCGCGGATTGGCAGGATGACCCCCGTGAGGATGAGTTGGGCTTTGCTGACAATTGTCTAGATTTCTTGCTTGACCGGTGTTACCGGGTCGAAGGTGGTGCGGCAGCGGAGGTGGGGTGTGGTAGGGCTTGGTTATGGTAGTTTGACCGCGGAGGTTCTCGGGGTGTGAACCGTATACTTTGCCGGTAGTAACGCTGGCTTGGTTCGGGTCAAGGTGCCGGAGGGAAAGCCGGGTAGTGGAAGCCCGCGTGCCGGGGTTCCGAGTCGGCAAAAGTGTAATGGCCGTGGGTGTTTGCTACCTTTGTGTGTGGTTAACTTGCCTCTCGTCGCATAAGCTTGCTCTGCCCATCGCCTTTTCCCTCGCGGCACGGGTATTGTTTGGTGTAGTGGCCTTGCCCTTCCACAATAGTGCGGCAGAGGGGTTGCAGCGTGAGGCCTCGTGTTGGTGTCTCGGGTTTGGTTTGGGGGTTCTTGGTGGGTAAATTTTGCTCTTGGGGGCGTTGCGGGTTTTTGCTTTGCGGAGGGTTGCGCTGGCTTATGGTGCCGCACTCACGCCTCCTGCCTTTGCAGGTAGTTGTTGTGCGGATTGGCGCTGCGGCTTGATAATGATTTGGCGGGAGAGGTTGGAACGCTTCTATCTTCGCTTTGTGGTCGCTATCGACTCGCAAAGCATTTGTCCATTATCTCGTAGTCTCCGCTTAGGGTCTTCGGGCTGCCTCCGCTCAATCTTTTGAATGACATGGGCCTCGGGCGGATGCAAGAGACCACCGCCATAATGACGCTCTTTGTCGGAGACCCCCTCGGTCCCCGCCTTGGTTTGGAGAAACCTCCGCCACCACTCTTGTAGGGGCTCGCTTTTGGCTTCGCGACTACCACGCTCAAAGAACTCGGTGTCATGTTGATGAGTTCGGAGTCAACTCCCTTGAAATTTAGTCGGCTGGCGCCGGCTAGGTCGGACTCAGCCCCGGATTGAGTTGGGGGCAGCTGCGGCAAGCACTCAAGACCGAGCCACTCCTCTTGGCGATGATCACAAATGACTTGGCTATTGTGGAGTGATCTCCTCCCCGCTCTCCACAGCCAAGCCAGAGCTCATAACGAACTCGTCTCGGGGTCGGAGGCCCCGCTTGTATCTTGGCAAGTGCCGTGGTCAGATGTCGAGGCCATTCCGCGATCCGGCGGGCGAGGGAGAGCGGGATTTGGGGTCGTGAATGATGATTTTGGCGAGGTCGCGCTCGAGGCGTGGCGGCCGGTGCCGCCTCGGCGGGGCATGGAAGGGTACAGCTGGCTTGGCGCGGAGGGTTGAGGATTGCGGTGTTGCACCGGGTGGTTGATTCTGCTGAGGTGGTGGTGGGGTTGGCGAGGTGGGGCTTGCTCCCCTCGAGCTGGGGTTGTGGATGATTGCCGGTCGCGCTGCCTCTTCCCCGCCGACTTGCACCGCCTCGAAGCCATCGAGTTGATCCATGCCAGCCGGCCCCGGGCGCTGCCTGCTTCCTCGAAGGCCCCAGCAGCGCTGCCTCGATCTAGGGCCCGCAGCGAACCTCCTCTTTTCTCGCGATCCGGGCTTGAGGCCTCTAGTGCTCGCCGCCTTTGCTCTGGCTTCCTCCTCTTCATCTTCTCAGAAGCGCTGAGGAGCCCTTCAAGCGGATCCGTAGGGTTCGCCGAGGCGGAGACATCTCGCGCCACCGTTGCCGGACCATCGCCCCTCGGCCTCGCTGGAGCCGCCTTTGCCGGGCGCCATGGCCTTCTTCCCCGTGACCTCCGGAGCATCGGGATGACCGGGGTCCGAGATGGCGGTCCTCCGCCTCCCGCAGCCTCGGCGCTGAGCCGCTTTGCGCGTGGTGGCCGCATGTCGATCGCTTGATGGGTTTGATCTCGCGGGTTCCCCTTCGGGGCGGAGTTGTTCCACAGCGCGACGGGCTTCGGCTCGGGCGAAAGTGACTCGGCATGGCTTTTGGGCTTTTTGTGCCTGGCCCCTCACGACGGCGCCAATCGTGGGGATTACCCAAACTCTCTTAGCCTTCGCGCTCCCTGAGGAGGCGGAAGGGGCGCGAGGGCTTCCCTGCTGGTAGGTCGAGAACACGCATCGTGAGCGAGCGCTCTTTCCGCCCGCCGACCTTCGCCGGGCATTGCCGAGGGTCGAGGTGACCTGAGGGTGCCCCGCCTCCCTGAAGGAAGAGGGAAAGGATGGGTCATGAGGCGAGGCGGGAGTGATAAAAAAAGTAAAATGGCATTTAAATCGCCAACCATCCTCCCCTTTTTCCTCGAGTCCGCGTCTAGTATTTATAGGAATACAAGGTCCGGAGGGGCTGATTTACAATTTGGTACATGTGAGGTTAGGGGAACACACACTCAGCTACTCAAGTAGGGCAAGCCAAAGAATCATTCGCATGTGGTATGGGAAAAACACGTAGACTTCTCCCCCAGCATGGGAGTCATAGGGTTTCCGGCTCACGCCACGGCCCCGCAGGCACCCGCGAGGGGCGGTTGAAGGGCCCCTCCACGCCGCCTTCCCGGGGCCGCTTGGGCTCGCTGTTTTGGGAGACCCTTTACGGGCGCTTTCCCCATCAGCGTAGGGGTCAGCAAGATGTTCCCGCCTCGACCGCCGACTTAAGGCCTTTTGACTGAGGGGCAGGACGCTTTCTCACGTGTTCGCTGGAGGGTCCTCCGCTTGCCGATCCTCGCAAGACTTCGCAATATGTTAACGGAGATTAGTTCTGGCCCCCTCGTGGTGAGGGACTCATGGGGCTGCCGGGCTGGCGAGGGTCGCCTCCTCAACAAAGAGATCTAGATACAATAATATGCCTCGATATATAGCAAAATGGACTAACCAAAAAGTCAAAGCGAATTTACAATTTGGAACTGAGGGGAGTGCAATTTTTGTGATCTGCGGCTTCGTGGATTGTGTAGTCCCTGGCTGCATTCCTATTACGTAATTGAATCGTATAATATTAGGCCTTGCTAATTTTCGTGTGACTCAAATTTTCAAACTGCTCAGCATCAAGCTTTTTTTAGATAATGGATGAGAAAAACATCCGCCACTACATCCGAGGATGTATAATGTTTCGCTTATTACAAGTAGTGATAAAAAGGTAGAGCAAAAACAAGTCTCTAAAAATGTATAAAGAGAACTAAAGCAAAATGATAAATGTGATTCCACCCCTCTATAGGGAAACTCCAAAGTAATCACTTTTCACGCCTAGTTTTCTGCAATTACCGAAAAGAGTGTTGTGTTCTTTGTCTATTTCATCACGCTAAATCGGCTCAAGATCGCGAGCCAATAGGCTCATTCAAAATTACCATAACGAAAACTTTCATTTTGTTAAAGATAATATCAAGCTTTCGACAATGGCCAAATGGCCTCAAAGATATAGTCATGGACGTTTCGAACCCAAATCAAGTTTCTAATAACTTTTATTCTGATTTTAGTAGGCCATGTACCAAACAAATGGCTTATGTAGATCTAGGCCGTTTAGGCCAAGAGGCATAAGAGATGATCCTCCATACCGCTGAACAATTTTAATCTAGGAAAATGTGTTGATGGTCTCGATTCATATTACAAATAAACACATTTCCTAGCTTCCTTTCCGCTTTTCCCAAGTGAGGAAAGGCGATAATTTCCGCCGCTTATTTTCTTCATAGATGAATAGATTACGCGCAAGAACACCGAATGCTTCTGGCCGAAAGCATGATCCTACTTCCTTGTCTTACGTAAATTTTTCTCCTATTCAAAACTTAACCGCTGCTAAACAACGCTATTTATATTCTTCTATTCCCTAACTACTCTCCTCGCTTTTGTAAGTCGCTTGACTTTTGGTATATCCATTTTAGCTATGTATCTATATACACAATATGTCTGATACATAGCAAAATGGATCAACCAAAAAACCAAACGCATCAAGCAATTTGGAACTGAGGGAGTGCAATTTTTTGTGATCTCAGGCTCTCTCCATTAGAGTGGCTATTTTTACGCACCGTTCGCCAAACTTAACGCAACCCTCCTCCTTTACCCGGTTTGGGACCCTTCGCTCGTGTGACGGCTACTTCCGCGATTTCATCCAAATGCCAGTGATCAACGATTACCGTGTCGCTTCTCAATTTTTCGGGCCGTGAAGTGAGGAAAGGTGATAATTTCGGCCGCTATTTTCTTCTATAGATGAATACACAAGCTTGAGAACACCGACCGCCTCGCCGAAAGTACTACTACTATCTTGTCTTTTACAAAAATTTTTCTACTAAACCAACGCTGCGGTTAAAACTACAGGTTGTTTATATTCCCTCTATTCCCTAACTACATTTTTCGTTATTTTGCTAGGTCACTTTTGATTTTTTGTAACATCCATTTAGCTATGTATCTATGCACAATATGCCTCGATAACAAGAAAAATGGACAAACCAAAAAAGTCAAAAGCTTACTTACAATTTAACCCGGAGGAGTGCAATTTTTTGTGATTCGCGCTCTCGTGGATTGTGTAGCCCCTTTTGTGCCGCTATTACGTAATTCGGAACTGGTGGTAATATTAGGCCTTGTAAATTTCTGTGTGATCAAATTTTCAAATCTTTTCAGCTTAACGTAAGCTTTTTTTTATAATGGATGAGAAAACATCCGCCTCTACATCCCGGTGATGTACAATGCTCAGCTATTACAAGTAGTGGATAAAAAGGTAGAGCAAAACAAGTCTCTAAAATGTATAAAAGAGAACTAAAAGCAAATGATAAATGTGCTTCCACCCTCTATAGGAAACTCCAAAGTAATCATTTCTAGTTTTTCTCGATAATTAGCGAGAGTGTGTTCTTTTGTCTTGTTCATCACGCCGCAATCGCTCTCGCATCGCAGTTTCCAATAGGCTCATTCAAAATAACCTTTCGCATAACGAAAACTTTTCATTTTGTTAAAGATAATATCGCTTCGACTGGACCAAATGGCTCAAAGATATAGCCGTGGACGCCAACCCAAATCAAGTTTCTAATCTTTTTTTTATTCATTAGTAAGCCATGTACCAAAACATATGGCTTATGTAGATCTAGGCCGTTTAGGCCAAGTAGCATAAAAGATGATCCTCCATACCGCTAATACCGACAATCTAGGAAAAAGGTGTTGATGGTCTCATTCATATTACAACCAACACATTTCTGCTTTCCTTCTTTCCAGCTTTTTCCTAGTGAGGAAAGGCTTATAATTTCGGCCGCTTATTTTCTTCATAGATGAATACACATGCTCAAGAACACCGAACCGCTTCCGTCGAAAGTACTACTACTATCTTGTCTTACAAAATTTTCCTACTAAACAACCGCTGCTAAACAACAGTTTGTTTATATTCTTCTATTCTCGACTACTTTTCCGTTTTCGAAAAGTCGCTTTTTAACTTTTGGTATATCCATTTAGCTATGTATCTAGATACAATAATATGCCTCGATATATAGTAAAAAATGGACTAAAACCAAAAAAGAAAAAGCGACTCTACAATTTGGAACGAGGGAGTGCATTTTTTGTGATCTGCGGCTCTCGCGGATTGTGTAGTCCTCACAGATTGCCGACATAATTGAACAGTGATAATATTAGGCCTTTAATTTTTGTGTGCGGATGAAATTTTCAAATTGCTCAGCTTAATGTTTTTTTTTTAGATAATGGATGAGAAAACATTCTCGGCCTTACATCCGGAGGATGTACAAGCCGCTATTACAAAGTAGTGATAAAAAGGTAGAGCAAAAAACAAGTCTCTAAAACAGATAAAGAGAACTAAAGCAAATGATAAATGTGTTTCCACCCTCTATAGGGAAACTCCAAAGTAATCACTTTTCACTTCTAGTTTTCTCGCTAATTAGCTTAGAGTGTGTTCTTGTCTGTTCATCACAATCGCGAATCGGGCTCGCGACGCAGCCATTAGGCTCATCTGAAAATTACCTTCGACAACGAAAAACTTTTCATTTTGTTAAAGATAATATCGCTTTCAACAATGGGCTTAAATGGCCAAAGATATACCGTGACGCCAACCCAAATCAAGTTTCTAACTTTTTATTCTGATTAGTAGGCCATGTACCAAACATATGGTTTATGTAGATCTAGGCCGGTTTAGGGCCAAAGAGTATAAAAGATGATCCTCCATACCGCTAATACTTTTACAATCTAGGAAAAGGTGTTGGATGGTCTCCATCTATATTACAACCAACACATATTCCTCGCTTCCTTTCCAGCTTTTTTCCTAGTGAGGAAAGACTTATAATTCTGCCGCTTTTATTTTCTTCATAGATGAATACACGAGCTCAAGAACATTGACCGCTTCTTTGAAAGTACAACTATCTTGTCTTTTACGTAAATTTTCCTACTAAATGAATCAAGGCTAAACTACAAATTTTTGTTTATATTCTTCTATTCCTCGAATTTCCTCCGGGCTAAAGTGATCGCTTGATTTTTTGGTATTATCCATTTAGCTATGTATCTAGATACAATAATATGCCTCGATACATAAGAAAATGGACTTAACCAAAAAAAAAGTCGTGTTTACTTACAATTTGGAAACCTGAGGGAGTGCAATTTTTTTGTGATCTGCCCAGGCCTTCCTCTAACGCTAACCCAATATTTTGGCTATTTTACCGGGTTCTCCAAACTTAACGCTAACCCTCCTTCCTGTAATTTTTACCCTAGCTGTTTGGGACCTCTTCGCTCAGTGACCATGGAGTACAGCTACTACTATCTTGTCTTACAAAAATTTTCCCCCATCCAAATGCGCTTTATATTGTGCATCAACGGTGTTGACTTTTACAATTTTTAGCCCAGATACAATAATATGCCTGGATAGAAGTGAGGAAAGGTGATAATTTGGAATCCGAGGGCCGCAATTTTTTATTTTCTCTTTCATAGATGAATACACAAACTTGAGAACACTAACCGCTCTCCATCCAACAAGTACTACTACTATCTTGTCTTACTGTGAGAAAAAATTTTCCCACTGAAAACTAAACCGGGCTAAGCTAAACTACTATGATCTTGTTTATATTCCTCTATTCCTCGCTAAAACTTCTTTCCGCTTCTATTGTAAGTCTTTCATAGGCCGCTTTGACTTTTGGTACATCCATTTAGCTATGTATCTAGATACAATAATATGCCCTCGGATATATAGCAAAATGGACAAAAAAAAAAGTCAAAGCGTAATTTTTACAATTTGGAACAAGGGAGCGCAAATTTTTGTGACCAGGCCTCGCTGGGATTGTGTAGTCCTCATACGCATCTTATTACGTAATTGCTGAATGTGATAATATTAGGGGCCTTGCTAATTTCCGTGTGACTGAAATTTTCAAATCTTTTTCAGCGACGTAAGCTTTTTTTTAGATAATGGATGAGAAACATCCTACTTTACTACATCCGAGGATGTACAATACCCGCTATTACAAGTAGTGGATAAAAAGGTAGAGCAAAAACAAGTCTCTAAAATGTATAAAGAGAACTAAAGCAAATGATAAATGTGCTTCCACCCTCTATAGGAAACTCCAAAGTAATCACTTCTAGTTTTCTCGCTAATTAGCAGAGAGTGTGTTCTTGTCTTGTTCATCACGCCGCAACTAGGCTCGCACTCAGCCCAATAGGCTCATCTAAAAATAACCTTCGGCTAAAACGGTGAAAACTTTCATTTTGTTAAAGATAATATCGCTTCGGACAGCCGCCAAATGGCCAAAGATATAGCCGCGGGACGCCAACCCAAATCAAGTTTCTAATCCTTTTATTCTGATTAGTAAGCCATGTACCAAAACATATGGCTTATGTAGATCTAGGCCGTTTTAGCCAAGAGTATAAAAGATGATCCTCCATACCGCTTTTCGGTTTTATAATCTAGGAAAATGTGTTGATGGTCTCATCTCATATTACAACCAAACACATTTCTAGCTTCCTTTCCAGCTTTTCCTAGTGAGGAAAGGCTATAATCCCCCGGCCGCTTATTTTCTTCATAGATGAATACACAAGCTCAAGAACACCGACCGCCTCGGGTTTAGTACTACTAATACTATCTTGTCTTTACAAAAATTTACTACTAAACGAACCGCTGCTAAACTACAGCTTTGTTTATATTCATCTATTCCCTCTAACTACTTTTCCATTAAAGTTTAAGGTCGCTTTGACTTTTTGGTACATCCATTTAGCTATGTATCTAGATACATAATATGCCCGGATATATAGCAAAATGGACGAACCAAAAAGTCAAAAAGTGACTTAAGCAATTTGGAACGGGAGGGAGTGCAATTTTTGTGACTGCGGCTCTATGGATTGTGTAGTCCTCACAGACGCTTATTACGTAATTGAATCAGTATAATATTAGGCCTTGCTAATTTCCGTGTGATCAAATTTTAAATCTGTTCAAAGCGGCTTTTTTTTAGATAATGGATTAGAAAAAAACATCTCTACATCCGAGAGGATGTACAATACACGCTATTAAAAAGTTGTGGATAAAAAGGTAGAGCAAACAAGTCTTTAAAAACGTAGAGATAAAGAGAACTAAAGCAAAATGATAAATGTGCTTCCACCCTCTATAGGGAAACTCCAAAAAGTAATCACTTTTCACTTTTTAGTTTCGCTAATTAGCTTAGAGTGTGTTCTTGTCTTTGTTCATCAACCGCAACTGGCTCAAGCATCGCAGCCAATAGGCTCATCTGGAAAATTACCTTCTAAACATAACGAAAACTTCTTTTTCATTTTGTTAAAGATAATATCGCTTCTCGACAAATACTAAATGGATCCAAAGATATAGCAGTGGACGCCAACCCAAATCAAGTTTCTAATCCTTTTTATTCTAATTAGTAGGCCATGTACCAAACATATGGCTTATGTAGATCTAGGGCAGGTTTAGGCCAAGAGCATAAAAGATGATCCTCCATACCATTTAATAATTTTATGCGGCCAATCTAGGAAAATGTGTTGGATGGTCTCATTCATATTACAACCAACACATTTTTCGCTTCCTTTCCGCTTTTCTAGTGAGGAAAGGCTTATATAATTTCGCCGCTATTTTCTTCATAGATGAATACACGCAGCTCAAGAACACCGGACCGCTTCCGTTTGTACTACTACTATCTTGTCTTACAAAAATTTTCCTACTAAACGGTAATCTGCTAAAACTACAATTTGTTTATATTCTTCTATTCAACGAACTTTTCCCTCCTCGCTAGGTGCTTTTGACTTTTGGTACATCCATTTAGCTGGTGTATCTAGATACACAATATGCCCCGGATACATAGCAAAATGGACGTAACCAAAAAAAAAAAGTGTAAAATTTTACTTACAATTTGGAAACGAGGAGTGCAATTTTTTGTGATCTCAGGCCTCTCATTCCATTAGGAGTGGCTATTTTTTTAGTTCTCCAAACTTTGCAAACCCTCCCTCCTTTACCTGTGTTTGGGAATTGTCAGTGACCAAGCTATTAGGATTTCCATCCTAACAACAGTAATCAACGGTGTGACTAAAATTTCTTACGCTGTGAAGTGAGGAAAGGTGATAAGCTTTTATTTTTTCATAGATGAATAATGGATGAGAACACTCAATCCGCCTCACGAGTACTACTACTACTATCTTGTCTCTAAAAATTATAAAGAGAACAAAAAGCAAAATGATAAAGAGGTAAAGCAAAAAACAAGTCTCTAAAAATGTATAAAAGAGAACTAAAGCAAATGAAAAATGTGCTTCCACCCTCTATTGGGAAAACCCAAAGTAACCACTTCTAGTTTCTACTAATTAGCTTAGAGTGTGTTCTTGTCTCCGCTCATCACGCCAAGCAATAGGCTCAAGACCGCAGAGCCAATAGGCTCATCCGAAAATAACCTTCGGCTAAACGGTGAAAACTTTTTATTTTGTTAAAGATAATATCAAGCTTCGACAAATACTAAAATGGCCCAAAGATATAGCCGTGACGTTTCAACCCAAATCAAATTTCTAAACCTTTTTATTCTCGACATTAGTAGCCATGTACCAAAACTTATGGCTTATATAGATCTAGGTCGTTTAGGGCCTTGAAAGCATAAAAGATGATCATCCATACCGCTTTTTGAATACGCGACAATCTAGGAATAGGTGTTGGATGGTCTCATTCATATTGCCAACCAACACATTTCGGCTTCCTTTCCAGCTTTTCCTCGACATTTTATTTGCTCTCGGTTTGTTTAGTCCTCATAAGAAAGCCTATTACGTAATTGAACTGTATAATTTTTATCCTCACATGGGATATTTTCGCTGTAGATATGAAACTTGACACTGAAAGTGTAATGTTGTTATCTAGGTGGTTTTTGTCATAGGAAATCGCGACTACCGCTTTTATTTTTATTTTATAGAGATGAATATACGCGTTCAAGATAGGAACAATGATCGCGACTTTTCTCGCCTAGAACTCCGATGAAGCTTTTGTCGCGGTGTGCCGGGCCGCTGACGACGCTCAAAAATGGTAAGCCGCAGCCTATGTGATATACAAAACCCTACTTATTGCCAGCTTTTTGCTTAGTGCGTTAGCCGTTGACTTCTCTGGTAACCTAAATCGCTTTGATGTAGGTGTTCATGGTACATTTACAACATCATCTCGCAAATCGAAACAACTTATTCTTCTGTGAGGATGGCCGGAGAGCTACATATGAAGAGACAGAGCAAGAGATAGATGATGGTACCAATGGGGGCAAGAGAGAGATGAGGGTACCACATGGGGGCGCTCGGGATTTTTATCGAGAGTGGGGCAGCTCATCTTCGCTTTTCGGCGCGAAAAGCTTTAGGGTCGACATTACACAGGCAAGGTGCCGTAAGGCAAGATAGCGTTGTCACGGCAGCCAAGCTCAACGGGTTTCCCATCGAAGGTGGCCATGCTAAGAATGAAGAGACTTGCCGTGTCTCCATTGCTAGACGAAAAGGTCCCCTTGCTCACATGATTTCGCCTCTTCCTTAAGCTCGCGAACAAAGGAATTGTTATTTGAGGATCGGGGTCCGTAATTCATTGGAGTTTGTAGGCAACTTAAGGCCCATAGCATGTATGAAGCCGTGGTAGTCAAGAGTAAAAGTTTTAGGACCTTCAAAAGTTTCAATCTAGTGCGGAATTACGTCATGATTTAGGGTTGGATGCCACCTGCGAAGCACCCATACATCACTAAGGATCTATTGGGCAAAATTTCTAGAAGCGTAAGCATGCTGAAAGAGGCACCGCAACAAGTGAGAGATACAAGCGCTTTAGGGAGAAGAACAAGCATGACCACCGCTCGGGTACGTGAGGTTATGTGAGGCAAAGTTCGAAGTGTGGGAGAAGGAGGACACTTACTTACTCCACAATAGCATCAAGAATCCTTGGCATGACCTTTCCAGCGGAACTCGCCGCCGCGATTTTGCAAGTGGGTCACGGTGCAGCCTCGGGCCGTCATGTAATATAGGTGCGCAATTGTTTTGGTCAGCGGCGAGTCTCTGGGCCTTTTATCTCGGAGAAGTGTTTGTAGAGAAGACCGCGACAGTAGCTTCTTCCGGTGGGCACTCGTGGTAAGGGAAAGAGATATGCCTCGCTGTGAGGTCCCGGGCACTGCATGCGTATAGGGCGCGGTAGCGCGGTATGTCTAGTATGTAGTCGGGTTGAAGTTTTGACGCGCTTACTGCTACCGTATGTACGTACGTAAAGAGGAAGTCTCCAGCGCCGCTGGGTCAAGCATATGTATGAGAAGAGCTCGACCTCAATCCAGCTGAGCTCACGTACCTATGGCTGATGGCGCGCTTGGAATCGTGAGGACATGGTTCATCACTCGCCAACACCCCCAGCCGCGGTAGGTGGTGCGTGAAGAGCGCCAGCCGCGCAGCAGTCGATCTCTGGGATGATCTAACCCGGATGCCGCGCAGCTTGAGATATTACTCCACGCCGCGACCATGTACCCCTGCAGTGAAGACTGAGGTTATCTCAAGCTGGAGGTAGCAAGGGGACGTGGTATACCCGGACTCAACTACATCTTAAAGGTCAACCACTACCGGAAGGACATTCTATCGTTTCTATTGATCATGTAACTCCCCGGTTTTGGAGGCTACACTCACTCGATCCTCCGACAGCGTGTGATTAAGGGCTCTTGGATAGGCCGCGGGTGTAAGACTGATCCAAAGGAGCAGAGCCCGCCTTTCCATCAGAAAGCATTCCCTAAAGTCTCTTTACCGCCCCCAGAAACCTCGTGCCTACTCGGCTCAATGAAAGTCAATCTAAAGGACTCAGTATGTATCACGCTAGCCTTTCCAAATGGGAATGATGCAAAGAATCGATCGTAGAGTCCCTCCCGGCACGCGAATGGCGGAACGCGTGACTCGCTCGCATGCCAATGACGGCCGAGAGTGCCTCGCGCGAGTGCCGGCCACCTGGCGTGGAAACCGCTCCTGCTGCGGATGACCGTAGTGCCTCGCAGTCGGCAGCCGAGTAACGCGGGAGTGGCTCGCATGACAAGAATGTCCGCCAGAGTGCCTCTCGTGAGTGCTAGTCAGCCGAGAATCTGAAGCGCGCGGCTCAACATGTACAGTGACGCGGCAAGGTCCAAAACAAGCATGTTTCGTAGCAAGAAGCATGGAGGTCCAGACAAGAATGTATAGTAGTAGTGCTTCACTGGAGTTCCGCGACTCGCACGTGCTTTCCATTCAGCGAATAACCATCGTAGCTTTCATATGTTTGCAAAGCGCTGGCCGCGAACCGGCGAAAAAGACATGTGGGTTCTTACACGCCCACCACTTCCTCGCCGGGCTGACGGATGAAACAAAGTTCATCCGCACGCCACGAGTGTAACTCGGGCGCGTCCATCATGTGCCTACCTTGTTTAAGGCCATGACAGACCATGTGTACAAATCCAACACTTATGCCTACCTTTCTTTGTACTAGGATTTCGATTTTGTCCGAAATTGGACACTGGAGTGATATTAGAGAGAGACGCCAAGTTTGTGCAAGTGGAAGAGACTGTACGTCGGCTCGGGCTGGTATTCGCTTCGCGGAACCATGAGTTCCTCTCGCTTTCCTCTTTCTTGCCGCATGATCGATCGTGGATGACATGCATTTGAAACCAGGTTATTTGTAGTTGTGAATCAAATCCGTAGCATGGCGTCCTCGAACAACGGTATGTCTCAGGTGGTTAGAACACTCGAGATACACATGAATTTTCTGGTATACGTTACGAATTTTAAGAAATACACATGA